>CM057821.1:47254844-47434445 GCA_030067965.1 Latrodectus elegans
GATAACTTAAAATATAAATTTAATTTTGTCGAGTAAACTATTTGTAAAACAGGTAAACTATTTTCCACTTATACCAAAGAGTGTATAGATGCAATTAAAAGTATCTCTCTCTCTCTTTGAAGGTTTTAGAGAAGGGACGCTTTCAAAGTTGAGCGACTCGGAACGTGAATTGAAAGAGAAAAGGTCGTTGGTTTACATTTTGTTCCTGAAAGGGCCACCTCGTGATGTACTGAATTTCTCAAAACTGGATTCGCTCTCAAGGCGTTACGCTAAATTGTTTTAATCACGCTATTTTCGTGAGAAACTTTTCGAAATTCGCTTCTCTGAACTGTGACCCTGGGTTGTTGCAGGTGGCGGTAATGGCGCTGCGAAGAGTAGCTGCAAAGTTAAACTCGCTACATCATTTGCACTTCAATAGAGCTATTTTTCAGGTTGTTTCTTATAGAAGAGAGGAAAGTGCTAAACCTCAGAAAACGTTTATTTATGTTTGTTCTTTTACATTTTTTTCTTCTTTCTAATTTGTTATGTAAAATTTATGGATACTCACTAAATTCATAAAATGTAATGAGCCAATTCCCTTCGCTTTGTTTGAATTAATGATTCTACCATAAGTTATTTAAATAGTTCTAGGTTTGTGTGTATACTCACAGTAGAGTAATTATCGAATATTATATTGATACACTAAGCTGTAAATAAAAAGGTAAATTATTTTTTTTTCTATTCAATATATGATGTTCCATTAAAAAAATATGTTTGCAATATAATATTAATTATATAACAAAGTTTTTATTTTACCAGTTTACAACTAATATCCTTTACGTCGGAAAACAATTCATTAATATCAGCAAATTTTCAATGTTGAAAGTATTTCTTTAATAAACAGCTATAAATAAGAAAAAAGATAAAAATGCCTTTAAAAAACATAAAAAAAAACAAAAATGCCTTTAAATTGTTAAATGCTCATCACACACACAACTTTTTACTCTATTTCAATCTCTTCAACAGTTAACTTATTTTTAAGTAAACCAAACTATCAGTATTGTTTTGAAAATTAAATCTTTTAAAGAACCAAATAAATTCTAAGTCAATCTTAAAGGTTTCTAATACTCGTAATGAAAAATATTTTCTAAAAAAGTTATCTTACATTTTAACCAAAATTTATTATGAAAATTCTCAAAATTTTATATTTTGTGTACATACCAAGTTAATATTTTAAGCGTGATATAAAAAAGTAACTAAGAGAAAAATTAACATTGACACCAGCGAACTCCCTTGTACCTAACTCCAAGGAGCTTTACCAGTTTAATGGGAGCTGCTGGAACTTTTATTTAAAAATGGTATTATAAAATTTTTTACAACAGTTGAACATGATTATCTTACAACATATCTTTAAATATGCAATCAATGTCCGGTCAATTGTAAAGATGAAAACAAGATGACAATATAATGGAGTCTATGATGAATTATATACAGTTAACATAATAATTGTAATTTTGCAAAGTTCTTGATTATAATTGAATAAAAATTTATAAATCATATTCAAAAAGTTTTTGATATTTACAAAGACATAGCCTTATTTTAGTCAAAACATGTTTTTAGCTAAGTTGTAGAAGAGTTCCCAATCCAACAAACTAAGTTTTTTTTTTGTTTATTAGGAATTCAACTGTTTTATTTAGTTTTTCTTTCGCTGTACGATTTCTCAGAATTTTCTTCTTCCAGAGGATCTTCCAATTTTCGCTGAGTATGGCTAAATTCCAGGATAATGTTAAGGAGCAAGTAGTCAAGAAGAGTGGAGTGGATTGCCTTCTTTTCCACAAGTGCAATCTTTGGAATCAGAAATATGGAACCTGTGGAAGTAAGATGAAAATGGCCCGTGTCCCGTAAAGAAAAGTACCTCATTCCTAGTCCAGTTTAGGGCTTTCCTGCTTACTTTTGGTATCATCTCGTGTACATTTCTTCCAGTTATTCCATTATCCCAATCTTCTTGCCAACGATCCATTATCCAATTATCAAGTAAATATTTGGTGGTAATGGTA
Source organism: Latrodectus elegans (assembly GCA_030067965.1). NCBI lineage: Eukaryota > Metazoa > Arthropoda > Arachnida > Araneae > Theridiidae > Latrodectus > Latrodectus elegans. The sequence goes on from CM057821.1 coordinate 47,256,881, forward strand.
GGACCTGAGAAGAATTACTTCATAGTGCAGCCGCTTTTGCAAGGCTGTCCGTTGCCTCGTTTCCTTCTGTACCTAGATGGACCTTTACCCAACCAATCCTGATGTTATCTGATGTTGTTAAGAAGACTATAAATTTTTTGTAATTGTAGTTACATCTAACTTTTTACTATAAATATAAATTATATCTATAATATAAATATTTTATTTTAAATTTGTCAAGTAAAGAAGGTTTTTCACATTTAAAGACATAATATTTGTAAAAAGTACATAAATAATGTCAATGAACGTAAAATATTAAATTAATAAAGCAAATTTTTAAATAACAAAATAAAATTTATTTAACATTGCACATAAAAATATTCAAAATAATTCTAGTTAAAGTGATGAAAATGTTATTGTGCAATTTAATAAAGAAGATCAGAAAAAATAACTATCGCGTTCTTAAAGATTTTTTTTGATACATGTTTTAATGCGATGCTGTTCATATGTAATTTATATAAAAACATGTAAAAAAAATACAAAATACCATAATTCTAAAATCTAAATTTTGATTTAAATTGAAAAACTTACGATTTGAGAAATTTTTCTTGGGATATTTATTGTACAATAAATTCGTATTAGTAATTTGAAGCATGCAAACTTTAATAAAACGAAAATAAATAAATAGTTAACAAAAATAAATAAATAGTTTTTTATTATTAAATTAAAGAAAATGTTTTCAGACAAGAATTTAATAAGCAAATATCCATTGATATTTTATTTAATTATTATAATAAAATTTGTAAGTTAACATTTTACCATAAATCCTACTTTTATTTCGTGTTTAAACAAAGTTTTTTATAAATGGATGTAATTTAATTTATTCAATAGCAAAAGTTAGAAGACATATCACACGCGGACAAATGATTTTCAAGTAAAAATGTTAGTTGGTGAAAAAATTACTGATTGAAAGTTAAACAATAAAAATAACTTGTATTTTTTTAAATATTGCACCACAATAAGATAACTGTATAAAAAGTGACTATTTTGGAAAGACTCAAAGGGTACATATAAATTCGCAGAATCGATTTTCATCATTTTACAAATCTGATCTTCAAAATGAATTTATTTCCATTTCTTCTAGACAAGGAATGAAATATTCTAAAATCTCATGTACAATAAAGAACTTTGAAATTGAAAAATCAGTTACAGATATTGTTCAGTTAGTTATTACTTCACAAGGTTTTAAATATTTCATTTGACAACTGTCTACTTTCAAAGGGTCAAGCATTTTTGACCCTAATAAAAAATAGATATTTTGCAGTTATTGCAAAATGTTTTTGGAAAAATCAATTCCACTTAAGTTAGACTCATGAGTTCAATAAATATAATAATGATATATATGCAATTATTTTAAATGATAGTGCTTATGTATGTCACATGTTACTACCATTCTGATCCGTTGAGGTAAGATGACTACTAATTGCAAAAATTCTGATGGAAGGCAAATATGTTCACAAATGAATCGAAATTCATTCTGATCAGAGAGCTTAAAATTATAAAAATCTGTAAAGTGCACAGCATAAACACGCATATGAAGTACTTCAGAGCATTAACTAATGTTACACAACGTTCACAAAATCCTATTCTATAACCTCAAAGTGGTGTGAGGATGTACACAGATAGCACAGATGATGTATGACTGGAACCTAATTTTCATTTAGGTTCCTGGTAGGTAGCCAACCATATCGAAAAGGCTATGCTAATACACCTGGTTAATATAGAAAGTTAACCCAATCCAAGGTGTTAGGCTCAATGCTGATGGATTAATGACACTAGGGTTAGGGTGTCGTTAATGGGGTCCTTGAGGTATTAGGCAAAACCTCGTTGTATGCTTGCCTTCCACCTGTACAAGGAGGCTATGCAGGTGGTGACCTTATATTTTTTCCAGTTCCCAGGTCACTTTATGGATGAAGAAAATAAAAAATAAAAACTATAAATGATAAAAAAGATTGGATGCACCTTCTGGTGTTATCCGATCAGCAGACGAAATATTTCCAAAGGAGCAGAATCCCGGCACAAAAAAGAGCACTGATAATTTAGCTGCTGGAGGGAGTGGAGTTGCCACAAAGCAACACACTGTCATCACAGTTAGAGAGCCAGAAGCTCTCACAAAAACACAAAAGCGCACTTTAAGGAATCGTAATAAGGCAAAGGAGCAGGTGAAGGCTGCACAGAAACTGGGAGGCGCAAAAAGACTTAGGTCTGAGGTATCTACTTTTATTACTATAAATAGAAGTAAAGTCATTGTCATTACTTTATATAACAGTAAGTTCACTGACTTTATTAAAGATTGGAAAGTGTCTGATCAAATAAACTTATCTGGCCATCATTACATTAGTTTTTCTATTTTTGGCACTTAATAAAATTGTCTTAAGAGCATAAAAGACTAGAGGTGGTTGATAAAAACCCAAAAAATACCAACGGTGGTTACTACAGAAAAAACTTTTAACTTTTGTATTGAAAGAGCAAAATAATCTTTCTAGTTATGTATAAAGGCACTTGGAACAACTTGGACTTAAATCGCAAATTTATTCATTGGTTTTACGCTATGATGATTTGTTTGTCATTAAATATGACTCAGAGGCCTGGTGGCCTAAAATAAAAAATGCAACTGCTAAAGCAGTATTATCAAAATTTCGAAGGATGCTCGGTGTAGTTTCTCTAGGTAACATTTAATTCTCTTGGTAAGTAATTAAACCTACTCCCACATTTACACTGGTACTTCTTATGCATTATATTTACAGGCGTATTGAAGCAAAGACAATACTTAGCATGAAAAGGCTTCAAAATACAGGTCAGTGGATGGGCTATTCCAAGTTTTGTCTTATGGTGAAACTTTAATTCTGACTTATCATGCAATCCTTTTGTAAGTATACATACTTCGGTGTTATTGACTCAGTTACCAAAAATAACGGTATTATGTGTTTTTTTATTACTGTTCGGTATTTTTTCAAAAATATTGAATGCTAAAGAATTTAACAGTTGTAATATAAAAATATAAAAATAATTAAAAATATAAATAAATAAATTTAAAAATAAAGTTTTTAAAAATTATTTCTTGGGAGAACATGTAATTAGACAACCCTCTCGTAACTTTGCCTGATCTTCAGACCGCAATCCACGTGACATGCAGTTTTCTGATTGTTTAAGGCATTTCTCAAATTTTGAGGATTGAAGAACTATTTGCAATCTTGTAGAAAGTATTTCACGATATTTCCGAAGCACTTGTGAGAATACACGATCAGCTGCTTAGGAAGCTACTGTATGATTTTGAATGGTTGTTGAAAATTATGACCATCATAATAAACATGTTGATCCGATTAAAAATATTTAATTGCCTTATAAATACACACTAAATAAGCACTTCCATTTGAAAACGCATTCTGCCTTTTTTTTAATTTTTAATGCCCTTACAAAATTCCTTATTCTTTTAAGAAAAATGTGGCACAAGATTTTTGAGTAGTTTCTTCATACATACATAATTTTAAAATATGTTAACTTAATTATATTTCTCTTGTATTTAACCATAAAGATATCATTGACAATGACCGCAGAATAACGTGAAGATTGTTCAGATTTAGTTCTTACCTTACTTGATTTTTTAATAATTGATATTTACTGTTAAAAAATCAAATTTTATGTGATTCAGGAGTAATTATTTTAAATTCTGTAGGAAAAGTTAAACTTTTCAGCTTCCTCTTTACCACCACCTCAATTATGTAGAAAACAATTAGCTCTTAGTTATGATTCCATAATCATTTTATATGAATAATTACAATGTAACTAAAACTTTGCATACTGATGAAGTAAGATAATATGAACAGTTAATGCCACGTTATTTTTTATTTATTTTAAAATAAAATTTCCTTATGAAAAACTCAAATAATGCAGTCTCAAATACAAACACAATATTATAATATAAAAATCAATAATATTCCAGACTTTTAAATATCATACATTTTTAAGAATAAGCATACGAGGGTCACTCTGAAATTTTTGAGATGCAACAGCGTTTATAAAGTTATACTTACAAAATTTTAAATGTGTTTTACGTAGTCTCCTCCAGCATCAATGCATTTTTGTACACGAATTTTCCACAGATTAAATGCCTCAAACAATTCATTTCTTGGAATAGATGAAAAAAATGCATTTATAGCCACATCAATCTCTTCTTCCGAATGAAATCGACGTCCACGTAAGTTCTTTTTTAGATTAAAGAATAACCAAAATTCGCACATAGCTAGATGAGGTATATATGGCGGATGTTCGATCACTTTAATTTGTTTTTGTTTAAGAAACTCACCTGTTAATCCGGCTGTATGTGAAGATGCATTGTCATTGTGAAACATAAGTCCCCTAACATTCAGTTCTTGTAGAATTTCTGGAAGACATTTAGTGGTATACCAGTTTGCTGTTACTGTCTTCTGTCCTTCCAACTTGATGGCTTTGACCAATCCCGCACTTCTGAAGAAAACGGCATACATCACTTTTTCAGTGCGCGTTGTTTTTTCACCATGGTCGGCGTGGGATCATCTTCAAAGACCCATACTTTGCTTTCTTGACGTGTTGGAACGTCAAAAAACAGTATGTATGTTTCATTACCGTTAACAATTTTATAAATGATGCGGTGCCCACCATCATTTAGCAATTTAAGATTTTCTTTGCTAATTCTGCCACGCTCCTCTTTTCTGTGCTCAGTTAGATTTTGGGGAACGCAACGGCAAACTACTTTTTTCATATGTAATTCTTCATGAATGATTTTGCGTATGGGTGCGAATCCAATATTATGTTCTTCTGTATCATTTGATAGATACAGCGATTATCATCCATTAACATTTTTCGTATGGCAGACACATTATCCGGGATTACTGCCGACGGCGGCCTGTGTGTTCTTCATCCTGAAGAAAATTGCGACCTCTTCTAATTTCTTTAAACCCTCTGAATACAGTAGCACGAGCTGGAGATTCATCAGCAAATGGCAACTGTTGAACGCATTCTTCTTGATTTAATGGTGCTTTAAAATCGTAGAAATTCATATCGCGGAAATGTTCTCGCATCAAATCCATTTTCTCTTTTGCTTAAAATTTATTCTACGCTAAGCAAGTTGAAGTAAGTCAGTAAAAAAACATCTTCTGTGTTAAAATACTTTGCATTTTAAAATTAAACCGTTATTTTTATTTTGTAAATTCTCGTCTACGGGAATCTGTAAAATTTCAGAGTGACCCTCGTATTAGGGTTTCTTATGTACATATTAATGTCATCATAGCAAGTTATGCACCAAATATATTTAGCCCTATGGGTATCTCACCAAAATATTATAACAGCAAATGTAAACAATGACAAGAAAATGATTTTACCCTCATGCTTAATTTAAAAAATAAGCATTAATCATTATTTTAATAATTGTTAACATTTAATAACAATTAAAAGAAAAATTGGCTGCAATGAAGTTAATAAGTGAATGTCCATATTTGTTACTACATGTTTCTTAATTACTATAATCTGATCTTTTTTCTTCCTTTGATACAAAACACTTAGTAAAAAAATCTTATCCTTGAGTAAAAATAGACTTTTAAGTTACGATATATACGTGGGCGAAAATTTAATTAAATTGCATAAGATTTTCAACATGAAACAAAAAGTGATAAACGGCGTTTTGTTTTAACCATAACTATAACGTGATTAAATTTTTAAACATTGCTTGATTTTTTAATCAACTTATTAAATGAACATAACACTTTTAAATCACTCCTTCTACTGAACTTTTAATCTTTATGTTGTCTAAAAGACTAATTTTTATTGGCATTTATTGCTTAATACATTTTTTCTGTTTTATCAATTATAGTATAAAAATAATAAACAAACTGAAAACACCCATTAATTCTTATAGTTTAGAAATATTTAATTATATACTTAAACATCTCCTATGAATAAAAAACTTATATACTTTAAAATAAATTTTCTTCAATTAAAAAAAATTCTTTATATTTATTTCAAAAATCTCTGCTGTATATATGGATAATGTCATTAAGCTCTGTACTGCTTCTGAATTATGCTCAAATATACGCTAATATATAACGCTATTTTTATAAAAGATAGAGATGCTCTTAATTTGATGCAAGATTTCAATATTTAAAAGTATCAAAATTATCAAATGTTTTTTTTTTATCTTTTTTAAAAGTTAATAAAATTATTATTTCTGAAAATCAAAAATTAAGAAAAGAAGGCAGTTTATTGAAAAAAGATATAATTATTTTTTTATATAAGCTTAGAAGCTTTTAGAAGCTTACTTATCATTTCCATATATATATATATATATATATATATATATATATATATATATATATATATATATATATATATATATATATATATATATATATATATATATTATATATATATATATATATATATATATATATATATATATATACTTATCATTTCCATATATATATATATATATATATATATATATATATATATATATATATATATATATGCTGATATTCTGAAATGTCTTCAATATTAATATTTTCAATTTTAATTTTTAGAAATTGAGCAAAACTTAATTTTTTTCTTTGGTCGGTAAAATTAAGCACTATCTGGATTCACTAAAAAATCGAGCACTGTTAAAGTCTTGTTCATTGACAGTTCTTATCTTTGAAGTAAGGTATGATTAAGTGCAAATTATATTGAAGTGTACAGGGATGATTAAAAGATAAATATTATCATATTATAGTGCTCATAGTGAAATATAAGTCTCTTTTCAAGCAAGTTATTTTTATCTTCCAGAAACAGTAGTTATTTTGTTATTAGTTTGATTTCCCCTTGTTATTGCTTCTTATTATTCAGTATCTTTGATTAGAACAAAATACTTTTTTGATAAAAAAATAAAGTGGTGATGAAGAAAAAAAATTAATAAGAAGATAATATATATTATTTTGTAAAGACAACTCGGTAAATGGTTTTATTATTTTTATTTGATGAAATAAATGATTGTCGTAATTTAAAACTAATATTTAATATTACATTTGATATGATAAGAGATTTTTTTTATATTTAGGCTTCTCACCATATAACTTTTAAATTCATCTTTAATGAAATTGATTTCATTTAATTGATTTCATAAACATAATATTTTGAAATTTTTTTTGGCATTTTAAAGATCTCAGTTATCCCTTACTTAATCTATACTCCTTATGTTCACTTATTGGCTTTGGATATGTAAAATAATTTGTGACCGTATTTTTAATATGTAAAAGGATTTCTCTGGGGTGTAAGGGCAAGTCTGTTTTCCTCTGTTTGGTATCTCTTTCTTAATTAAAAGCACATAGTCTTCATTTAGGAAACCTACATAGCGATTTAGACGAATCCCTGACTGAAATTTTATGCTAATGGTTTTGGATTATTCCCCCATCACCATGTGCCTGATAACTTTGAACCACAATTAGTTAACAAGGTCACACCTGAACTGGCACCATTCTCCAAGTCCACACCATACCAGTGGAAGGACTTTAGAGATCACTTATTAATGTGGACATTTTCCCAACCGATGGAACTACAGCAACCTAGTAAAGGAGGGAACGCGTTCATCCTCCCAATCACTCCGTGGCAACTGATTTTTAACTTTGCTGATCTTTAAGAGATGCGGCGTGAGCTACTGTTACTCAGTCTTTGCCCAACGATAGCACACTCACTATGTGCCCACCAGCTAAGTTACTACCAATTTCACTCGTTTGCATGCCGGAAAACAAAGGTATCACAGTGACCTATCATTTGTATTTTAAAAAAAAAAAAACAGAGCAGTATAAAGTAACTCTTTTTGTGAATATTTCTTGCATTTGTGTTTGAATTTTTAAAATTTATTTGTGTGGATATATATTGTGTAAAGTGACATTCATTATAGATGTTGCAGAAATTATCATTACAACATGGAGTGAAGATGAAATAGAAATTATACAGAAAACTCGGATTAAAACTTCGATAAACTATGTAGAGTATGATGGAACTTCTTCAATAAATTTATGGAGACGATACAAAAAGCTTATGTTTATATCACATTAGCTGAAGAGATTTAAAATAAGTTTATATCTAGAAAATGATGAAAAACTAAAATAATTATCAGTAAAAATCTATTGAAATTTTTTGTTTATTCCACAGTATTTTATAATAATTTTATTATTTAAATTTCTTTAGTTACATTAAAAATTTAAATATATTAATATTATTATGATTCATCTAAATAATAAATGGTTCGAATTTCTAAATTTAATTCATCTAAATTTGATGATAAATGGTTATTAAAATTCAAATAATGTAATTTATAACCCTGATAAAATCATTAAAACTCCCCAGTTTAGAATTAAATAAAAATAAAAAATAAAATAAAATATTATTCAAAGCCACTTTAAAAATCTCCTCTAATATTTTAATGTATTCCTTGTTATTTTAAATCTTCTTAATTTTTTAAGCAATAATAATTTTAAAACAAGTGTAACAACCAGAGAAATTTAAAAATACATAATAATGCTTTCAAGACATGAATAATTTAAAAACAAGAATATTTCTTCATGAAAAAACAATAAATTTAACTTTATGCAATACATGTGAAAACTTTTTGATGAAAATTATTTTTAACAGCTTTTTATTCAATATTCTGCATGCTGAAATGATATTAAAAGATAAATTAGTAACAAGAAAACTCTGATTAAACCTCTTCAGTTATAGCTGGACAATTTTGTCCTGAAATTAGTTTTCGATGTTGTAAAAGTAATGAAAAAGCACATAGCGATGTGGTGAAAAAGTCTTCAAATGTTTTTATGAGTCATAAAAATATCCTCTGCTGAAACGATCTGATAGGTTCAATTATTTTCCAGCACAAAATGGATTTCAGTAAAACAATTGAAAAACAAATAAATTGAAGAAAAAAAATCACAGAATTCCATTTATGACGTTGATTAAATTTGCTAGCATAAATGTACCCAGAGATAAGCATCTGCATTGAAATTATATTAGCAGTTTTTGGCATAAAATATTTATGTTCTTTACTTCAGTGGATTTATATACTTTGTTAATTCCAGATGTGTGAAATATTAAATTGAATCTTTATTTATTTTAAAAAAATACATTAGCATAATTTTTTTATTAATGAAACGTTTTTTAACCTTTAATTTCACAAACATTGATTAGCTTACTACTTTATTTGAAAAGTTATGTTAATATGAAACTGAAAATATCACCTTAACTGAAGAATATAATATTAATTAAAATGCTTAAATATGCTCTATGTTATAATTAATTTTTAAATTTTTCTTTATTTTCTTTTGTGAATTTAGGACGTTTTATATTTTGTCCCTCTAAAGTTGTAGATTAATTATAAACAAATCAATGTGCATACATATTATCAAATTATACACTTGATATGACTTAACATCGTTTCAAAGAACTTTCAAGGAATTATAAACGTAATTCGATTGTACTAAAGTTCATTAAGGAAAAATATCATTTCATTGATATTATGTTAAAGAAGAAATTTAAAGCTAATAAAATTTTTGCTTTTGGAATCATTGAAATTTCTACTCGATTATAATATTACTGATAAGCATATACATCATTACTGCCTATTGACTCTTCTCTATTAATCATAAATTATTATAAACATCATTTTTTTCCAATGGCAGACAGTTACACAACTGCAACAGAGTCTATTAATCAATTGTTCCCTGATACCAAGGACCTGGCCAGACACATCTACCTTTTAGCCGCCGTGGCGTTGGCCAGAGTGCAGCACAGGGGGTGAGTCACCTTCGCATCCTCACACATGCCATAGGGACCCGTTTATTGGGTAGGCATCACATCTATACTTCATTCACACACACAAGGAAAGAACAAAGACAGGATCGAGAAAGAGAAAGTAAATCCATGCCTGATTCGAAACCAGGACCTTCCTATCCATAGTCAGGCACGCTGACCACTAGACAAGTTGGTCGGCTTATAGACATTATACACCATAGCATTAGTTTAATCTGAGATAATAATAATATAAACATGTATATATCACATTTTTATCAGCGTAAAAATTTTAATTCATAGAATGAAAATGCGACGTTACTTAATTAATTTTATGCGGTAGACATATATTGTTAGTGGGACTCAAAACACGCTATAATTTTTGTATTAGTATTAGAATATAATTTAAATAAAAGATTAAATAACCTTTAACATGTTAACAGTCAATTTTTTTTTTACATTCAATATATTACGGATTAACATTTGAAAATCAGATTTAAAATTAATTATTCTTTACAAACAACAGTACATATTGTATGATTTCAATATTTAATTAGCATGAAAATTCTGATAAGAACATTTATTACAAAGCTAAGAAATGTTTCAAATTTTCTTATGTTATTTTTAATATTAATTGACGATTTATTAGATATATTAAGTCATGTTTACTTATGTTTAAAAATTGTACTAACAACAATGTCTCTGATAACTGGTATACCAAAAGTGTTGAATTTACCATCTCTCCAAAAAGAATTCGAAATAAAAATGTATAAACATTACATAATTCTTATTTAATTTGAGTATTTTATTTGAAATTTTTTTCTCATTTTCTCATTTCCGCCAACTAAATGTTAGTCATTTTCATTTGGTTAAACGGGAAAACACCAAACTATCCGAGTTTTAAAAGAAAAAAAAATCTCAGTTTCCAAAAACGGAAGAAACTTTGAACAGTAGAGTAAAGAAAAAGAAAAACATAGCATAAAAATTACCACTCACACCCCTCCGTCTATTTCTCGTCGGAATTGCCGTAATTTCAAACGTGTTATGACATGTCGGAAAAAAGCATTGAGCAAGGAAATGCGCGAAGTGTGTGTAACAGCTGGTGAAACCATTGGAAAGAAGCCAGCAACATAAGAGAACACTTTGCGTCAAAACAAGTCTGCTTTAGAGAAATATATTTGATACAGAGAATGCAGAGATAGTACGTATTTTTAATGGGAGAATTTTATTTTTTCCGCGTACTCTTGCGTTGATTCCCATCCATTTATTTTTATTCCTATTTTAAAAACAGTATGTTTCGAAAACTTATTAAGTTGAATTGTGGCAGTTAAGTTAAAGTCTTATCGATGGCAAAAATTATGGAGAAAAGTTTTGAATTTTAAATTAATGTAATTGTTTTATGACGAATTAATTCATAATATTAAAGAAAAAGAAGCTTTCAAGTATGTTTTATAAAATACTTTAAATATTTTCTAAGCAAAATATATTGCATAATTATCTTAACAAAGATCGTAAATTGGTGAAAGTGTTAATTTTTTTATAAATATTCCTTAATTGGAATTCAATTTCTATATATTTCATCTTGCTTCATGAGTAATACAATTTAATAGTGGTTCAGATACAAATAGAATAACGTTTTAGTTAAGTTTACATTTGCACGCAAGCACAAAATGGAAGACAAAATTTAATAAGCAATAGAATACAATAAAAAATAATTGTCTAAGCAATTAGTTTTACTATATGTTCAGAAAAATTATGAAATAACACTTTACTAATTGGTTTAAACAGCTTATTATTTTTATAATTTAATGCACCTCTTCATAAAAACATCACTAGCAATTTGAGGCATTTTCCATAGATTGTTAATATTTATTTATAAATCCTATTACATAATCCTGGGTAAATTCTCCAGAAAATCGAAATTGTTAAAGAGAAAACTGGAATGAACAAATTATTATGAAATGAAGTTGAAAAGATTAAATTAACTAAAAGCGATTGTATTCTTATCATTTCTAACGTTGAAATTTGTCGTTTAAAATTTATAAAATAATATAAAAATTTTGAGTTATTATATGGATATGCTTTCATAATTGTAACAAATAATGACGACGCAATATTACTGAAGTAATGAAAGATATTTCCGTTATAAAAAAAATTCAAACTAAAAAAACATTTGATTACTAGATATTTTATCATTTAATGGTTTTTTTTCTTTTCTTTTTACTTGTTTTATATAGCTCCATTATGTGCCACAGACATATTTCACTTGGCATAAATCTAGCAAGTATTTAGCTTGTATATAAAAAAGCATTTTAAAATAGCCTGCATATAATTCAAACTCAAAAAATTTTGATCATTGTACATTTTATTATTTAGAGTTTTTAGAGTGTTTTATGTAATTTTAATTATATATCAGATGTATGTCACCTGGCATAGTGCGAGTATATATTTCGCTTGCATTTAAGGACAACAACAACAAAAAACAAGCAGTCGAACATCAGCTGCCGTGTTGACAGCAGCAAAAAATAATTTGTCCTCGTCATCATGAAGTTAACATGGAATTATTTTTCAAGAACATCTCCAGTATTCTACACCGTTCTTAATATGCAATGTAATAACATGTGCATCGTTATTTGAAAAGAGTTTGTTGAATAATGTGGACTGAAGTCTTTGCACCAATGTACAAGCTCTTGTTGATGGCATCAGAGCTTCTTGAAATACTATCCATCATGCACTGTAAAGCGATCCTTTTTCTAAAACGTGTCATGCTTGTATAGTAATTTCTGATGCTTGTATATGTAGTAAGACCAGCATGCAATTATCTAATACAACATTTAGTGATAAAAATATTTTTTCACTTGAGAGGACGTTCTGCAAGTAAAATACACACATGTATTTTGTAGATATCTAACAGTGAACCTAAGAAACAATCCATTGTTAAAATGGAGATGGATGTAGTAGATGACGGTTATATCTAACCATACATTTTTTTACTTCGACTGAACGCTTACATATATCACTTGTTTCTCAAAGAAATTTTTTCTGATAACATAAATGCTTTTCTATTGAATTATGATGCTTAGCAAAGATTTCTCTATCCCCCTCTACTGCTGTATATGAGTTCTGAGAAAACATATATTATATGCATGTTGGAATAATTATTACAGATATTATTAAAACATATAAGATATTTTTCTGTATATATTAACCTATATGATTACAGATAAAATTGTCAATTACAAATTTATGTAAAAACAATTTTAATCATTTTAAAGTTTTGCAAATTTCCTTATTTTAATAAAAAGAAACTAATTTGATTTAAAGTACTTCCTGAAAACTAATACCACATTTTTTTTTAGTACACACTATTGATATGCTAATCATATGCTAAGTTTCAATGTAAATTGTATACAAGATAGCTTACTTGTACACTGCAATTAAAATGTCATCTTTCTTTAAAAATATGCAAATATCAGTTTCGCATTTGACTAAAAAATGGGCAAATATATATTCTGCTAAACTGCTAAAGTGGAATGCGGAAAAGTGCTTATTTTTCTTTCTTTTCTTTAAAAAGGATGCCTTAAGGCAAAAGTAAGCAAACTGAATGTTAATATGAAGAAAACTTGAAAAAGGAAACATCTTATTAATAACGAGACAAAATAAATTGTTACGAAATCATTCAAAGCACTATTATTCTTACATTTTTTGTTTTGAAAGAAACGTTTTTAATTACAGCGGATGATCAGCAGAGAAACAATTACTTTTATAAAAGTTAATTTAGTTTTCCATCGAATCAATGAGCATTTCATTAATTCAAGAGATAACTAATAAAAGCTGACATAGTTCACAGGAAACATATATTGAAGAATGGAGGGCATATAGTCTGCATCATATTTTTCATAGTGCCTGACGAAATAAAACTTATCAGAAATGATAAAATTTATTTACAATAATGGTAGTATTATATGATCATTTGTGCCATTTTCTGACGAAATAAACGTGATAATATATCGAGTTAAAAGAAATGGTTGATTTTTCTTTATCTCATCTGAAAATAAAGTCACATGTTCATATATTTTTAAAAGACTTGGATAAATTCAATCATATATATCTTTATATTTAAATAATATTAAACATTTTAAAGATATTATTCTAGAATTTTCTTTGCAAACTAATGGAATTATTATATCATTAATGATAAAATGATTAAGTATTTTGTTCTTCATGGTCATCGCACATTCTATCACAAATATGAATAATTTTAACATTCATATTCTGGAAAACGTTTGTATCTATTATTATTCCAATAACTGCTCTTTATTGGGTATATTCTTATGATTAAAATATTATTTTTATGAAATAACGTTTGAATTCGTAATGTACTTAGATTTATAAGAAATTACTACTTTTATTTAAATAAGTTATTAAACATGTAAAAGAATTTAATCTGTTTATTTTAAAACATTAGAATTACATGAAAAAATTTACTAAATTTTAAGTTTAACAAAAATACTGTAAGAGATATTTCTTTTAAAGAAAATTATTTGAGAAAACATTTCTCATTTTATGAATCTTTAAAAGTAAAAGGCCCATTTTGGTTGAGTTTAATTATTTTTTTCCTAAAATAATCTAAAATAAATTTACATATATAATTTTAAAATTAAAAGAACAATTTATGGTGCATAAGATTTCACGTTATACTTTAATAGCATTAATGTTTATGTAAATAAATATATAGACATGTGTATATATATATATATATATATATATATATATATATATATATAGACTTGTTTATATATATATATATATATATATATATATATATATATATATATTTGTATTCGTTTTACTGTAAATTGGTAAGGTATTGAAAAATTGGAACTATTTAAAATGGATTAAAAAATTAATGTTGTATTATTAATAAAATATTATATAGCGTGTCACAGAAGGTCATGTCTAAATGACATCTATGGTTGTTTCAAATCATAAGAAATCAGATATATATGGGAAACGCTATCGTGAAAATAAGATTGCTACGAGACCACCACATAAAGAAAAGATAATAAATAATGTAAAAAGCTTTATTTTATAACAAAAATTAACAAATTCAAATTAAATTCATAATAAATTCTCAAAACTGGATTCATAAGCTGCAATGTACACTTCATAACGACACCGCATGGAAAAAGATATGTTCGAAATGCCCAGGAGTTCCTCGGAACACGTTCCACCACTTCAAAAATACGCATTATGAGGTCTGATAGAACTAGTGTATCATACACCATACACCAAATGAATCGTCAGAGTTAAAAATATAAGTAGCTTATCTACGGGTTTTGTGGTGGCCAAGCTACAGGATTGTCTCTACCTATTGAGTAATCTGGGTACATTAAATCCATAAACTGACGTACATTATAATGGAGTTGCAAGTTATCTCCAATATGCTGGAAGCAGATGTTGAGTTGAGAAAACCCAAACTAACAAATTGAGCATTACTTGTCCCAAAAAAAATGGCATTAGAAATCCTGCCAGGATGTTGGATAATTAAGTAGGGACCAACAATTCCATTTCAGATGTTAACGCTTTTTCGTGGCTGTGTAACATTTGGCAAGGGGATTAACTATCAATAGCTCATTCGTATTGTGCTGGGTAAGGACCATCCCGGGAAAAGGCAGTTTCATCAATGAGCTGTATCCTTGATGGAAATTAAGAGTGTCCTGTTCTCTTGTCTACAAAATAACAAAGAGGAAATGACACATGTTGGGAATAATCCATACCCGTTCAATGTGGTACTTATGCAATATGCAATGGGAAACATCCTACAGCATTCGCATATTGAAGAATCAATCAAAAACCTAAGTAGTATTACAGGACGAGGATACTTGTATTTAGATTTCATCTAAATGGATCTAATATAACATTCCCGGTGTCTGCTGACTGTGTAGTACATTTCCGGACAATGGGGCTGCTGATTTTGTACTACTCTGCAATAAACGATGTAATTATTGGAACATATTGTGATCGGGTACACATCGGTTCGAGAACCGTTGTTAATACAAGCGTACCTCTGTATGTCCATTTCCCTATACTTCATACACGTACTACATGTCTGTCAATTCTACATTGCTGTACTCTCTCTCTCTCTCTAGTTCATTCCTTCCCTGATCCGGATGCCATTGCTTGCTTCCAGCAACTCTCATCGTTCTCTAGCGTTTTATACTTATTATATAACTCTGATTCCTGATGATTCGATACAAGCATATGTGAAGCTTGAGCAAGGAGATTTTATAATTATCGTTATATTTTAAGCTAAAATATAATGAAAATTTACAGCTTTTCTTCAGCATTAATATAGTTAATTCAGAAAAGAAATACTACATATTTTAAAGAGTAGAAAATATTTTATTCATAATTTTGTCTTTCATTAAGTGAGGTTAAAAATAATGATATGATTAAGAAAAGTGCATAATATTTGAACAGTCATCTGTAAAAAATGTCATAGAGTTTTGATTTAAGCTACAATCAAAAATTATATACTTACAGAATTGCAATCAATAATTATATACTAACAGAGTTGCAATCAATACTATGTAGTTCATTTCTTCTTTCTGTCTATCAGTTTCATTTTAATACATATAAATAGCTAAGGAAAGCAATAACTTTTCTTAAGGTACTATTTTACATTGTGTACACATATGCAAAATTCACCTATTTTACATTTTTAATGAAACATAAAAATTGTATGTATTAACCATATAGTTACAGTCATCATTATCGTATTAATATGCATACAATTCTATATAAAAATAAAAAAAAATATAAATATGCGAGAGAAAAAAAAAACTGAAATATTTCCTATTTTTATCCTTTGTAATACAATGATCATAAAAATTACAGAATATCTGATGTATTTCAATGTAAAATAAAAATAATAAAAGAACTAAATTTGTCTTACGTTGAATTCAGTTAATTTTCTATACAATTGTTAAAACTATATTATCATATACGAAGCAGGATTTACAAAATCATCGTTACATTTTTTCAACATGTCATGTCACTATTTACATATGCGCATAAAAAATCTGCAAGAGAAATTTGGGTTAATCTGTGGTTTGGGTACCCCTTTCTCGCCAAATGAGCGATAGACCCGCAAAGCGTGGTAACCCTGACTATTTCATCATAAATGCACTCCTTGTGACATTTCTGTCTTTTTTGTTATACAATTATATGTGTATTTTTCGTTATACAATTCGTAAAAAAAAACATTGTTTTAGTTTTCGTTGCCATACCAACGGTAAAATTCGTTAAGAACACAGATTTCGGTTTCGTCGTCATAGAAACATCGTTTCTGCGTAGTGTTTCTCGGAGCATTCAACTCCGCCAGACATCACACAAAAACGCGCCAGTTGGCGTCTTTTTGAAAATGCGCCAAGCAGGGGACCCAAAGCACATTTTCACCGAAATTTGTAATCTTTCTGTTAAAATATATAATTTTGGCTGAAAACTGGAAAACACTGTAACTATATGCTTCATGTTAGAGAAACAGTTAAAAATGTTTCCGTTTTAAATACCAAATTATTTGTATTTGTAGTGGTACAATATCTTACAATGTTATGTATCAGCATAAATTTTGTGATAATATATAATATCACTGCCTAAAATATTGAGAAAAAAAACTGAAAACCTACAGAATATCCAAACATTTTACTTCTTAATAAATCAAGTAAGACTGGAAATATGCACAGCATTTCATAAATCTAGCAACAAAACTTTGAAATGTCTGAATTATTAATATGCAATTCAGAATAAAGAAAACAAAATATACAAGCCCTTTATAGCATTATTGGAAAAAGAGAGTAGGTAAAGTAGGTTGTAATATTATTTTACTTTCTGTGGTTACACTGATTCAAAAAGAGAGTCAACACAACAACAGCAATTCACTCATCATAAATATTATTTTAACTGGAAATAAAATATTAAAAATATCAAAGAGAAGTTGAAACTTTATATTTTTTCAAAGACAGACATGCTTAGGATTTTCGTTCGATTCTATTAGTTTATTTAGTTTCCTGATAAAGTAGCCAATTATTTTTTTTCATCCATACTTAGTACCTTTTCTTATGAAAATAATCCTTATCTCATTGGGTTTTAAATTTTTTCTTTATATTTTGCTTAGGAAAATTTGAAAGCACTTTCTAGTCAAATAAATACACACTAAATAATCTATTTATTATTAATCTATATATGTATTTGTAATTAAAAAAATACTGTGATTTTATCATATCAATTAAACCCTTAATTTTATCATTGAGTTCATAAGCATTCCTCTAAATACTTTTTGATCATTTTTAACGAATTTTCCTATAATTGTTTGTATGTGATTTAATTTTCATACATTATTAATAAAAGAAGAAAATAACAGTTTAGCTAAAACTCTTTAACAATATTGACTTTGACAAAGAATGAAAATAAGAAATTGAAATGATGATTCATATAGCAAAATCAAAACAATAGGTTTTAATATAAATTACCATTACTTTCAATCCTACGATTTTCTGTAGTATACTTGTAGAGTTTATTTTTTGTTTACCATGAATTTTTAGAAGCTTGTCTACTACCAAATATTTATTTATTACTTGCCAGTAGATTGTTATAACATACCTTAAAAAATCCATGTCTTAAACTGATTTGCAGTTAATTAGAAATAACATGTTATGTATTTAAATTTGAGTTTATATAAATTGATTTTGGCAAAATTTAGTGTTTTACATTTTCATTATAACTATTACTAAAATCAATAAATTGATATTTGTGTCATTAAAAATCTTAATTAAATCCATTAAGGCAACAAGTATATTGATAATTTTTGATATATAAAACATCCTCTCATGGCAAGAAGAAATTCAAAATAAAACTTTTGTAAATTTTGTGAACAATTTTAAAAGCATTTACGTTTTTCGTTATCAAGTTTACATTCTCCGTAGGAGTTAGTTTCTGGTAAAAGAAAAGAAGGTACAAGAATTTTACCATGAAATATTAATATTTATTCTGAGAACTACTCCGCCTTTAGAGGAAACACCAGTAATATCAGATTTTAAAATGCACACACTCACTTTGGAAGAGGCGTGGTTATAAATATATCTTCAACTTTTTTTTCCTTTATCTACCACGATTTAACAGACGGCGGTGCTTGAAGGAAAAAATACGACACAGGAAGTTGTTTCACACATGACACTGCAAAAGTATCTTCTCTGGCTACCGACACTGTCACAGCACTCGAACCACTCCAAGACGTTAGCCGCACAAAAAAGATTCGCCGAATTGTCACGTATCTCTACCTTTCTCTGGCGAAACTGACGAAAGTCCTTGCTAGAAGAGGAGTTTGTAAAAGAAGCACGTGGAAGTTCTTTGTGTTTCTTTTCAATTTTGAAAATTTTACCTCTTTTTTACAGAAAATCCCCTTCCCATTTTTTATTACGTGGATATGGTTTCAAATAACCATATTTTATAACATGTGACATAAAATATAAAATTTATATATATATAGTAATACCTTTAAAATTTTCTAAACTATTTATATTTGATAAAAATAAATTTATTATGACTTTGCGAAGATTAAAATATATATTTTTATTACGAAGATATAAAAGAATTTCAAATTTATTGGAATAAAAATAAAAATAAAATGTTTGTAAAAATTTACATTAAATCTTATTTAGAAATTAGAGTTCGTATTATTCCAGGATTTTTTTTTATCTTATTATTTTACCTATCTATTCCTTTATAGTTGTATTATAATTAGTATTATAAAGCTTATGCATCTTAAATAGATAAGACACTCTATATATATATGTATTTATATATATTATAGATATAGAAAATATGATCATGGGTTGAAATTGTATAGTGGGTAGATATTGAGTTTAGAAAGTTAATCCCATGTCAGTGTGTAAATAAATTACCCAACTATGCATGCCAGCTACAAATTGCTTAATGCATCATGCAATATAAATTTTTTCTAATGAAATATATACTATTTTAAACCATTAGATATCTTAATTTGTAATAAATATTTATTATTATAACCTGAACTTAAAGCACAACACAAATAGTTGGCATACAAATTACCAATTTTCAAATGATTATCATCCTATCATAATGCATAATAAATTCACAAATTAAATTCATAAATTCAATTTTGATCTTACATGCCTTTCAAATTGGCTAAGAATCTATTTTTATTGTAAAATATTTTATGGAGTTGTTGTCCGGGATTCAACTTGCTGTCTGGGCCACCAGCGGGATATAAATAGTGATTACCTCATGAACTGTTCCATTCTTTTGAAAGTTACAAGGAAACTCACTTTTATCATACACGATTAACCAGAAATTTAAGAGGGGCATTCAATTATCTGAAAAATAAAATAGACCCTAATATGTTTAAAGTAACATTTACACATTCATTGCATTAATTATGTATCTAATCCATATTTGTTCCAACGCAATTCCTTTTTCTCTTATTCAGTTTCATCTATAGAATTTACAGTAACAGAGTGATGAGATCATTTTCTTTAAAGTTGATGACCCTGTGCTTATTGAAAGTCATTTTCGTGTAATTGGAAATAAATTCCATGTTTCTAGTTCATGTACCGAGGAGTAAATAACTAAGTTTTCTTCTCGTCGACACTTTAATATATTCCACTTTTTATGAAGTCTTTATCAGGTAATACATGACAACTGTTTATAAGAGATAACTGCATTTTGCACTATAAACAAGTCAATTTACACTGTGGAAATATAAACTATTAATGCAATGTACAATATTTTTGTATTCATGTCTTGCCATGGGAGTGCTTGAGAGTTACCCAGGTTTCATCCCAATCTAAACAATAATATGTGACCAATTATTTATGCAAATTCCTCTGGAAAAATAATTTTTATAAATGCTACTAGAATGCCTGACTTACAATTTATTAAATGCATAGGACACTAATATAAGTAATTTGTCTACTACGTGGAATCAAAATGCATCAAAATTATTTGTATGTAAAGAAACATACTGTTTCTCATTAGTGAATCAAAGTAGAGTTACATTAAAATCAACATATTTATCAACCACATTTGTACTTTGTAGCACATGATGAAAAGTAAGAATTATCCATTTATATTCTGTTATTGATATGCCGTTATATTCATAATGACAACAATTCACTAAAGATGCGTTTGAAACACGTTAGATCTTCAAGATTGCTGAGAAGAAATCAAAGAGAATCAACCACAAGATTGTATATTCCATTTTTATAATTGCACATTTTGCGTTTTAATTATAATTCTCATGAATTATAGCATTCATTTAAGAAATTTAAATTCGCAATATATATATGTCATCATATTGCAGCTGTCCTAATGTGTTTTTAACCTTTTTTTAATTTTGCTAAAACAAATAACTTTCTAGAAAGAAACCATCATACAAAGTAATCATTTCACTAATCATATATTATAAAATTCATACATAAGTTAAAACCCAACTTTTTTTATAAGATTCTCAAAACAATAGACTTTAAAGCACTTACGGGACAACTTCTTACTGCTTTCAATAAGATATGATAAAAAATGTAACATATATTACGAAATGAATCATAGGTGGAAGAAAATATGTTTTATTTAAAAAATAATTGATATTATATTTTAAAATTTCAAATTTATGAATTTGAATTCAGTGGTAATTGAGGTGTTAAATAATTATCTGAAGTTTCATTATACTGTTCATACTTATTTTTCTTAGATGATTATGCTTATTTTTAATTACTTAAATTTAACGTATGCCATAGTTATGTTGCTATAATAAATATTGTAGTTGTTACAATAACTTAGTAATATTGCATTCAGATATCTTTTATTGTGTAACCATTGGTTACAATTGTTAAAGAACAACAAAAATGTACATAGATTCATTATAAATGGGACACAATTATTTTAGAGATATACGGTGCTGATCTAACCTGAATCAGTCTATTTCCTATAGGGAAACTCTATATAAATCTAATGAATTATCAGAAAAAAATTAAAAATGAGTTGCAAATCATTTTAAATTTCACCATTTTCCTGTCATAGTAAAATTTGAGAATTAAAAATAAGACATCTATTTCTTAACAATACACAAGACAATTAAAAATGGAAGCACGTTCAATAAAACTACCGTTAGTCAGTTTCACATATTATTATTTTAGCTGAGAAATGTATTTAAAAATCCGCTTATTTCTTAAGCAAGGACTTAAAGGCATGTATACATAAATATACATCCAATGAAATCTTAAAAGAAAGAAATATTCCCAATGAGTACAAATGTATTTCTTTCCTTATCTGCTTTATCCTAATGCCTTAACTTATATTTCCCTCCTTAGCCAATCAAATGATTACTATTATTCTCTCTCTTACAGTAAAAGTTATTTAGTCATTATTCATGTCAGAAGAAAAAGCATCGGTATTCTTCTTGAAAATCTCATAAGCCCAAAATGGCCATAAAGACATTTCTTGATCCCTCACCAGCTATAGATTACCTAAAATTAGATTATATTCGTGTTAGTTTATTGCACTTTATTCCTGAAACTGAAATATTAATAATGACGATAATAATTTGAAATATTAAGTATACATATCTGTGAAAATATAAAATAACTATGTAGCAATAACTAATGTTTGAACATAAAATATTAAAAAAATACAATGATAAACGCCAGTATTTTCATAAAAAATTTAATAATATTTTAAAATGGAGTAAACAAATTCTGAAACACCTACTCTTACAGTTAAAATTTTCTAAAACTAATGAATTATTTTTTGCTTTGAATTATTATATACTTTCACGTAAGCTTTCATATAAACCTAAAGCAGAAATTTTTCGGTATTATTGTAAGTATATATATTCATTTCCCAAAATTAATGACGACAAAGTTGTTAATTTTCAAAACTTACAATATGAATCTGAAAACCTGCTATCCATTGTAGAAATACGTAGATAAAACACAGAAATAGAAAGAAAAAAAAAAGAAAAATGAAAATATGTTACATAAAATCTGTTAATAACATCATGTCAAGAAATTTGCATAAATCTCAATCGTATAAGTATTCCTTAGTATGCGATAGTAAAGAAGTGGTATACAGTGCCAATTAAAGGTAGTAGTAAATGTTACGAATTTTTTTTAAATTAAAGTATATCGATGCTTTGTAGAAAAGCATTGGAAGATTCGAAATATTGTCTTGTTATTAATAAATGTGCTGAAGGAAGAAAAACAATAACTGATATTTTAGGATTATTTAGTGATCATCATTTTATCATTTCATGATTATTAAAATTGTTCCAAATCAGCCAAATAGTTTTCTAAAGTTTGAATGCCGCTGTTCAAGCGTTGCAATCCCCGTAAGGATTTTTTGTCGTTTTTTAAGAACTACATTCAATAATTAATCATTGAGGTATAAAGCATGAAAAATTGACAAAACAGCTCTGAATAGCTAAATATTAGAGGATAAAATAAACATTTTTACTAATCATATAAAAAAATATATACGAAGATAGCGCATATATACGAAAATAGCATTACGAATATATACGAAAATATTATTAAGAATACATGCGAAAATAGTATTATGAATATATACGAAAATAGTGTTAGCGTCACCGTAACCAATTTTTTGCCAAATGGAATTAGAGTAACAGGAATAACGATCAGATACCACAACTGCAAAAAAAATGCATTAAAAAAGTAACTAATCATATTTACAAATTTTACTTTAATAATAATAATAAAAAATAATAAAAACTTGTGCCATGATATATGCCATGGATAATATGTTATATGCCATGATTAATAGCATCATGATATACCACGATTAATAGTAAAAGGGAATATGGTGACGCTAATACAAAAGAGCTAATGTGTGCATTTTTTATTTCGTTAATAAAAGTGTTTGCACCTTTTTTCTTACATTTCAGTCATTTAGAGCTGTCTTGTCTACTTTTCACGTTCCCTATCTCAATTCTGAACTATTGAAAATAAGGGTAGTCTCCAAAAGCTGCATACTGAACTATTTTTGTATTTGTGGTAAGTTTCTTTTTATTTTGTGTTAAATAAATATTTTTATATTGCTTAAACGCAATTTAATATTAGCAAAAGTTTTATTTATTTATTTATTTTTTTACAATATATTTTAATAATATTTATTTAAAATAAAAATGCATTGTGAAAATTTTTTTTTATCCTTTTTACAAAAAAGGCTGAGTTATCATATTTACATGCAATAATACAGCCTTCCGTCCTGAATAGTTGAATTTGATTCTCAATGCTGCCAAAGACCCACCGAGTACATGCGACATACTTGTTCTTTAAATCTGAGGAATCGAAAGTCCAGCGTTTGGTCTTTGAGCAATTACCATGGATATAGTGGTCTGGATTAAATTTCCTCCCTCTTGACATCAAATTCAAAGTTGAGCGAGTGGATCCTCTGGTGGTGCCATCTATCGGAGGAGTCTTAGAGCAACGACATACTTTCATCTTCGTGGTGTTCTGGTTAAAACGAAAGATGCTTTTCTGAATTAATTTCACACAGTAGTTGGCTAGCGAGATTGGCTTGTGTAAGTGCCATAAGTAATAACAACAACATGTAATAATATGTATATGTGACATCAGATCTTCAATAAAAACATATTTACAAGTATGATTATTTGAGCGTATTACTGGTTCACTTGATTTATTTCCGAAGAGCTTCTAATAGTCTTTGAAATTTTTTCTTATATATTAAAAATTCTTAGGATATATATAATAACAAAAAAACCTTATGAAAAAAACTCATGATTTGTTAGATGCTTTCTTACAAACATCAAAAGTCGAACAAAAATGTTCATAAGTATTTCACAATTTAGAATCGCAGGTTCACAGTTTATATTGGCGTAGCAGTTAGACAGTTTATATTGGTGTAGCAGTTAGACAGTTTATATTGGTGTAGCAGTTAGACAGTTTATATTGGTGTAGCAGTTAGACAGTTTATATTGGTGTAGCAGTTAGACAGTTTATATTGGTGTAGCAGTTAGACAGTTTATATTGGTGTAGCAGTTAGACAGTTTATATTGGTGTAGCAGTTAGACAGTTTATATTGGTGTAGCAGTTAGACAGTTTATATTGGTGTAGCAGTTACACAGTTTATATTGGTGTAGCAGTTAGACAGTTTATATTGGTGTAGCAGTTAGACAGTTTATATTGGTGTAGCAGTTAGACAGTTTATATTGGTGTAGCAGTTAGACAGTTTATATTGGTGTAGCAGTTAGACAGTTTATATTGGTGTAGCAGTTAGACAGTTTATATTGGTGTAGCAGTTAGACAGTTTATATTGGTGTAGCAGTTACACAGTTTATATTGGTGTAGCAGTTAGACAGTTTATATTGGTGTAGCAGTTAGACAGTTTATATTGGTGTAGCAGTTAGACAGTTTATATTGGTGTAGCAGTTAGACAGTTTATATTGGTGTAGCAGTTAGACAGTTTATATTGGTAAAGCAGTTAGACAGTTTATATTGGTGTAGCAGTTAGACAGTTTATATTGGTGTAGCAGTTAGACATTTTATATTGGTGTAGCAGTTAGACAGTTTATATTGGTGTAGCTTAATCTTACATATCGCTGTCTAATGCTGAAGAA
This sequence comes from Latrodectus elegans, assembly GCA_030067965.1. Lineage (NCBI taxonomy): Eukaryota > Metazoa > Arthropoda > Arachnida > Araneae > Theridiidae > Latrodectus > Latrodectus elegans. The sequence continues at coordinate 47,282,403 of CM057821.1, forward strand.
CAATTTATATTTTGAAAGCTCTATAATACACAAAGTTAACAAATAGATACTGTTATTCATCGTATCTAAGATAAATGTAAATTTACAAATTATTAAGTTTATAATCAAAGTTGTACAACTATTTATCTAAAAATAGCCATAAGAAAAGCGAAAATAAATTTAACCATTTTCCTTTCTCCTTATTTAAAGTTGTATTAGTAGTAAAGCTATCTTTCAGCTTTATTATCTTATACATATTAATGTAATTAATTATTGCCATAAAATTTCTTCACATTCAATGTACAGTGAATGCATAAAAAATTTCTAACGACAGATTTACAAAAAGTATTAATACATTCAGAAAATTTGATCAATTAATTATTGCAAATTTATTAATACATTTAATTATACTTATTAAAAGCATTGATATGGTTAAATATTTTAAATTCGTGAAATTCAATTTTATTTAATTGTATATTTTAAATTAATTAAAATTTTTCAATGGAAAAATAATAAATTTATCAATTTTATAGCAGAAGAATAATACTTCAATTAAAGGAAATTTAACAAAAATTATAAATGTTTTTTTTTTATTTCACTGATATTCTTCCTTTTAAAATTTAAAATCAAAAAATCAACTACAGAACAATTTCTAAAATCAAAATAAATTATGATATTTGCATAATATTCTGTATGTCAACAGTAGAATATTCATTAAGAAACAGCATACACTAAGAAGTAATCTAATAATAAATATTTCATAATTATTCAACAAAATTAATTGTAAATATAAATTAATAAATTAAAAAACAAATTGATCAGACAGGAAAATAATTTTTGAAAGGATAATACATGTTAGGTGTAAAATTAACACACACACACAATTATAACCCCAATCAATATTAAGAAACATTAAATTATGCAAGAATTTTTTTTAAAGGGTAAAGAAATCAGTTAGAAAAATGCCATTGCATGCGAAATGCAGTAATTAATTAAATGAATAACGAAAAATACACATGCATACTGTTGCAACATTACTATCTTTACATATGTTCAACTTTTAAAATAACAAATTTATTAATACTTATTAATTGTTATGGAAGGAAGCGCAAATTCACAAATGTGCATAATGATAAAGGATTGAAGTTGCTTAAATGAATTCAATAATTATTCTGTCAAACTTTCGTCAGAAGCAAATTATTTTAGTTACAACAGCGTTTCTAATGCTATAATTTAATATCTTTATGTAACGGTCTAATCGATATATAGTTTTTGAATGTTGATATATAGTTCAGAAAATAATGGACGTTCCAACCAGTCAATATGTTTATACATATATTTAATCCAATTAAGCATTGAAACTTGCCCCAAAAAATTTATATTTAAATTGTGAAATTTTCAAGGCGATTAAAATTTAAAAAAATCGGGATGTGTAGCATTATTATAAAACTCATCACACACAAAATGGTTAAACATGATTTATTAGAGAATTAAATTCCATAATCAATTGAAGAATTTATTGTACTATCAAAAAATATGGTGTGTATGCAAGTTGAAATGAATAAGAAATATTAGTGGAGCATCTTATTTTTCAAATAATTAAATGCATTGATGTATTTATCAGATGTTGTTATAGTTTCATTACAATAATAGATATACTGATTTCTAATGTATTTAACATATTTTACAATTAATAATTTCTCTTTAAAATAAAACTTTTTAATGACTACATAAAAATTTGATACGTATAATTTATGCTCTGAATTTACAACGTTGCAATTATTTAAACAAAACTTTTTATATTTCAAATATTGTGTGCACTATTTAGAATTTTAATAGCAATATTTTAAATCTGAAATTTTTGGGGGCTCACCGCAGCTTAGTAACTGTACGCAACTTTTCATGGCGAAAGATCTGGATAAATTTCAGTCACTGTTGATGAATGGGAGATAGATGTTCTCTCTCTATATTTATTACATAGATGTCAGTCAGAAGGGGTGAAATAAAGTTTTCCAGGTTTACTCCCTTGTAATAAGTGAATACTGTCATTTATCTATTCCGTAAGATATTTACACAATCGATTTTAAAATGAATTTCAAAGTCATTTGGCAGTCTCCATCTTGGTTTCAAATCTGAAGTTTCTAGTACTTAATAATATGATATACAGAAAAAAAATATTTAAGAAACTGATTAAAAACTAATTTTGTGCTTGAAATTTTATGGAAATATAATGCTAAATAAATATTAACTTTACTCTTCAATAATCATTTTCCGTTCTTGAATCACTTCTATAATTTAAATTATTCACGTTAAACAGTTTTAAATGGTTACGTCGTTTAAAAAAGTAATTCCTATTAAATTCAGTATAATTGCAATGATAAATCAATAAAAAGTTTAACCTAAATAAATTAAAAAACCTTTAATTCTTTTTTTTTTAAAAGAGGAGTCGATATTTTATATCTCCAAAAGTAAGTGAGATTAAAGCATACTGTAAAGAGTTTCATTGTTCAGGTTCCCACTTTGTTGGGGTTTATTGAAAATGATTCATCGGTCTTTCTATTGTTGTCCTCTTTATTTAAGCAGAGGAATAATGAAAGCAAAATACAATGCAGGTATCCTTAAATGCTTCTACTACTATCTCCTTTGTCCATATCTGGCCTTATTTTAATGAAAAACTTTGCTTTATTGATGGCACCCTCTTCATATATGATTATAAAAAATAAGAAAATCTCGAATCACTTAAATTTTTCAGGTAAAATCGATATTTTCTAAATATCGCAAGTAGCACTTTGGTATGGAATTAAAGTGTAGAATAATTTACTTATGACAATAGGATCTCATTAAAGATGAGTACAATTAATTTTAATAGAAATATGATACAAAGATTAAATTAAATGAAAGGAAGAAAACAGTTTAGTTGATGTATGAATGTTTATTTGAGCAAGAATTATTTAACAATAAATGCATTGATATAACAAAATAAGAAGCAAAAATAAGTATATAATTAATATACTTATAAATAAGCATTATATCTGTATTATAAAAGAATAAAGTTCATTTTAAATTTTTTTGCTCAATACGATTTCATTGTCTAAATACAGGACTGTTGTTCATAAATAATGAGAATTTTAGTATAAATTTTGTCATCAATAAATATTTTCATCGAACAAATAATAAGAAATTAAAGTTATGAGTGAATCAACCGATGGCGGTATGATTAGCGTCCCTAACTTTGACGCAGTTGGTTCCACGTTCAAATACTGGTTCGAACATGGATGTTCCTCTCCCTCTCTGAGTTTCTCTTTCTTTATCTCTTCGCTTTCGGGATGAAAATGGCGCACTTACTGGGTGCGCCACTGAATAAGATGCCATCATGTCCACCCATCATAGCGCTGAATATGTATATGCTAAGGACAGCTGAGCATTAGAAAATAATTTTATATGATAAAAAAGATCTTAACAATGAAGTATATTAAAATGAACATAAAATATATAAAGCATTGAATTTGATTAGATCACTGAAAAATAAAATTTCAGTTAGTTGACTTAAAATACTGGCTTGAGAACTGAGTGTGCAGTGATTTATCTCGTTAAAAATAAAAATTTTGTAGGTGAATTTAAAACAAAATATTTTACTCATTAAGTACATTGAGTTTTAATCTTCTAGTTGCAATTATTTCTCAATTCCATAAAATTTAGATGCTTGATTTTGATAACCCAGAAAGTCATTGACGAATCAGAATCATGTGATCCTTTAATACCACAAACAGTTTTGTACACAATTTCGCCATGTTAAGGACCTGTAAGAAGAAACTGGATTAGGATCCCTATGAGAAATAGGATGTATGAACGAAAACTGGGTCTATGAATATGGAACCCTCCAAGAAAACAAAGTATTTAAGTGATTGTTGACATATAAGAGAAGTTATAAGTTTGATAGCATGAAAAACAACCCAGATTGACATTTTTAAATTATAAGGAGTCACATTTTGTTTTCAATCTGACCTGTTTTTCATTTTCTATGAACTGTACATTGAGAAAAAACTCTTGTGTAAACATTTTAACGGCACTTTTACTTTTCTGAAGAGAAAAAAAAGTTTGTGTATTTGATTATATCAGATGGCCTATCATGCACCTGTCCCTTTCCTTACATGCGATTGTTTTTTCCTGAAATTTGGACGCAGTGGAAATGGCTAAACAAGCAATTGGCTTAAAATTCTCAACCAAATTTAGTAGAATGTTTCCAATTAGAAGTGAAAAAATGTCAGCTTGTTTGCTTTTAGTTTTTGTACAAGTTTTCTGTTCTCTACCAATGTGGCGTAAGGATAAGGCTTCATACTTTGAATCAGAAAACTGATGATTAGATTCCTGCGTTAGGTACTTAGTCCAGTCATTTTTCACGATGTATAGTTATTCTTACCTTTACCATAGATCACCAATGTTCTTTGGGGGGGGGTGATTTTCCGGATTTGATTTCAGAATTACTAAGCAATAAGATATGAATATTGCTCTTCTGCTTTTTGTGTGCATGTCTATTTGAGTGGATGCATAGGATTTTCCTAAATTTTCTGAATAATATTATGTGAGTGAAAACAATTTATGGAACCATGTAAATATATAGTTTACACTTTTACTTAATTAATATCAAATATTTTATACATATTTGAAACCATTTTTTTTATCAGGCTTCAAATTTTAATTTAATGAATAATGTGGTCTGATTTATATTTTCAAATTTGAATGATTTACAAAAATTTATTGAATTACGATATGATTTTTTTCGAATGAAAAATTTATATTTTAGCATAGTGTCGAAACGCTCTGTAATAAAACAGAAAAGGATATAGCTTATAAGTATAGTCTAGCATTCTTATGAATATATAATAATATTAAAAGCAATTCTTATAAATTCCCTCTCAATAATATACATATCAAAATTGCTGTATAAATTAAATTAAACGAATTAGCTTATTTGTTTCTGCTATATATATACCAGATTCTAAACAGTACAGTAGTGCCGAAAATGCATTTGATCGTGTCCATTCGAAATAGGGAAGCACATCAACAAACAAAGGAAGATGCGAAAAAAGGGGAGAAAATAAAACTACCCAGGATAAAATCATGGCGCTTTCTACGTGAAAGGCATGGAAATCGAACTTGATACTCTTCCACGACACAAAAGCTTTCTCCGAAGAGAAGATCTTTCCATACTCAATGTGTGGACTATTGACAATTCTCTCCACCCTTTTCTGTGCTCGGGCAGTGTAGTTTTCACCGTAAGTGCTCGCCGACTGGCCTTGGCAGCTTGAAGCATTGCCCATGACGGGTTTCGATTTTCCGTTACAGGGCCTCAGCATATACGGAGAGGCGGATAAGGCAATATTTCAACTATTATTGCATGAAGCAAGATGCATGGCTACAATTTCGAAGAGTTTCCGCAAATGCACTTTTGGCATTATTGCTTCGAGATATGAAATTCATTTCGTGTGTGCTCGTGTAATAGATAGCAAAAGACTAGTGAATATCTAAGCTAAAAATGAGAAAATAATCCTTATCCATCATATTCATATTTTATGGAAAATATTGGTTCAAATATAATGTAAATTAAATTTTTTTCATGGTATTTCTTAGGAATTTTCCTTAGTACATTATAAAATTTTTTTAACATAGTTTTGAAAATGTATGGCATATAAAATTATTTTTTTTTTAATTTAAAGAAAGAAATAAGTTAAGAAATTGTAAAGCAAATATTCTTAAATTCAAGTACTTTGTAATATAAAATAAAATTTTTCTGACTATTGTCTTATCAAGTTTAAAAACACATGTAATTGCTTAAAAATTCGAAAAAAATATTGAAAATAATTCTTTTCGCAACTGAACATTTGTTTTTTTGTTCAATAAATTTTCTACTAAAGTATAAATTTGATTATAAATATTAACTTCTTTAAAAATAATGGAGAAAATCATTTGATATTTTACTTGCATGAAGCAAGCATCTAATAAAGAAATCCAATTTTATTTTTTTTTATTTTTCAATATTCAAAAAATATGCTTACTCATTTCAAGTCGAAAGAGAATCATTTTAAAAACAAATATTCAATAATTGAACTTAATTTTTCTAATGAACAATATAAGTCAAATTATTTTATGTGGATAAGACTCTTAGTTTTCTCAATTATTACTAGAAACTTTTCTCAGCTATTTTTTTAGAATCATCATTTTTTTTAAATAATCGTTTTAAGTATATATTCTCATTGTATCACTGATAATTTTAGAGGAGTATCAAAGCAGTGAATTAGAATCTATACGATTCCAAATTAATAATAAAGATTTTCTATAGCATGCAAATTCCATCTTAGGAAATTTTTAATAATACCGTAACTTTAATCTTGAAAAATATATATATATATATATATATATATATATATAATATATATATATATATATATATATATATATATATATATATATATATATATATATATAATATATATATATATATATAATTTGTTGTTAACACTTTAAATGAACCATAAGCTTATTTTTGTTTTAATTATTTTTTGTCGTATGATTAATAATATTTAAATAACCTTAATTTTTATACTTTATCCTGGAGGAATTATATACTTTTAGTAAACTGAGCCAACAGATTTTCTTTAAAAATGTCTGATAGTTGTATCAAATTTAATAATCAGAAAATCATTTGTGTAAAGGAAATAAAATACTATAGATTAATTTTATACAAAAAAGCTATCATATAAATCATTTTTTAATAAAATTTTAAGCAATTTAGGAAGGTTTATATTCATTATGAGGAAATTTTTTATGAAAGATAAAATAATTTGGCGTTAAAGCCATTTGTATGTGTATGTGCATCTAGTGGTTAGTCATATTTGCCAAATATTTGGAGGTGCATCTAAATTACCATATAAAAAAGCCTCATGTTATTGCAGCAACATCAGTAGTTATATTATATATGTCTAGAAATTTATAAGGACGAAATTACTAAGATAATCATAATCATATTCACCAATAAGCAAATAGAAGAAAACCAATAATGATATTAAGATAATTATCTAAAACTTAGATAAGATAATGATAAATAAAGCAGTAGAGATCAAATGAGAAATCAAGCATTATTCATCACTACATTATTTTAAATATCATCTTCTGTTTTTATTATTCTTTATTCATCAGACCAGTTCAGAAATAAAAGGGTAGATAATAAATTAATCAAATTTGCTGTTTCAGATTTTCTAATTATTTGTTGTCAGCTTTTTAGACATATTATTCTTACAAAAATATAACTTAGTTCCATAGTTTTAAGTTAGAAATATCATTTTAATATTTTCGCAATAACCTATAAGTACAGGGTGGTGCAGAGGAAACGCATGTTTTCCAATATTGAATTACTGGGTTACAATGGGTTGAAAATGATAAAAACAAGTGTGATATGATAGGTTTTTTAATGCAGTGTTTGAAATTACATACCATATTTAAGTTCGGAAAATAATGTCTTTAAGATGACGTCCTTATTGTTGGATACAAATTTGCATTCTCTTCTGAAAATTACGGATGGCTATCTCCAACATTTCATTCGGCACGGCTTCACTTTCCTGACGAATGGAATTCTTAAGATCATCGAGTGTGCGAGGCTTGTTGATGTACACTTTTGATTTGAAATATCCCCACAAAAAGAAGTCACATATCGACAGGTCGGGTGAGCGAGGGGACCAGTGAACATCACCAAATCTCGAAATCACATGTCCTGGGAACATTTGTTGAACCACTATCATGGATGCTCTCCCCGTGTGAGCTGTGGCACCATCCTGCTGAAACCAAATGTCCATAGCGACTGAAACGGCATTGTATGGGCCGTCTGCCAACATTCGTTCAAGGTCACTACCCTCTCACGTCGCCGCGTACTAGCGGTTCGAAAAACATGCGTTTCCTCTGCACCACCCTGTATTAACGAGTTTCGAAATTACCTTCAAACTGAAATTTAAATACAAAAGCAAAATTGAGTACATTGATTTCAGTTTAGAATTATGTGTAATAAAATAAGCATTTATATTCAAGTGTAAGTGTGATTAAAGTAAAATAAAATGAATTTTATTTATTCAGTTTTTACAAAATAGATGTTTACTTTAAAAAAATAACCACAATTCTCTTATAACAAAAAATTTGACAATTCACGAAGCATTTTTTTTTACACCTTATTTCTTTTTATAAGATTTTTTTTCGTAAAAACCACTTTATATGAAAAGGAGGGAAATAATTTTCTAATTTGTATTCATCTGTTTACATAAATCACATCAGAAAAGATTTCATTACAAACAATTTTTTTCTCCTTTATTTATTCTTGAAACCAGTGTTTGTGATTTCACTCTCAAAGTTAGGCAATTTCCGTTAGGATTTTGCAAAAAAAAGAAATCCCTTCTCTTTAATAGAAAATCCCGATTCAGTTTAAAAGGCAACTTCCTGGTGGCAAATTCACGCACTCTTGCCGCTTTTCCCTTGAGAGAAGTACTGCAACAGAAAAATAATAAAATTTAGCCTCCGGCCTAAACAAGACCCTTTTGTGCAATCCTTCCTCCTGTTCCTGGTATTTGTTTAGAAAGGCATTAAGAAAATTCCAGTCAGAGTGGCACTCGAAGGTAGGAGGGGAAGGTGCTTCCCTGAACCTTTAGCCCAACCCCCATGACCCTTTCCTTTCAGCAGAAATAGGGGTGATCAACGGTAGAATCTTAACCGGAGAAGACACACCGTTCGCTTTGAAGACGATTCCACCCTTCGTTCCATCTCAGGAACGAGATTCATCTAATGAGTTTAGAATGACTCTCCAGACGACTGGAAGCATTAGCTAAATGGCGTTCTTTCTATTCTGGACCCTTGTTGGGAAGATGTACGGTTTGGAAAGGAGAAGTGTTCTTTGTTCTTACTTCTGTTCCCCCTTTTTTCTGAAGGTCCTTCGTAATGGAATGAGGGTATTTCAATTCATTTGGTTGGCGAGAGGTCGTCACAATGGGAAATGCTTGCGTGGGGAAATTAAACATGAAATGAGTTGTCGATGGAATAGCTGGAAATTTATTGTATATTGGATTAGCCTCATTATAGATGTGGAAGTCTCTCACTTAACTAAATTTGGTACGACTTATTTAAGGCAATGATTAAAAATTATTGACTTTGGAACAAATGAGGACATCAGAGTAGAATAATGTGGTAACTATTGTTAATTCTAATAATAAAATATAGATAGATTTAATAAAAGGAACATATATTTATATAATTATGTCAAAGAAAAAATTATTAACATTTTAGTAAAATTTTGTAAGATTATTAAATTTATGTTGCATGTCAATATCTTGATTGTGTATCCGAATAAACTTAAAAGTCATGCAATAATTTAAAGTATGACTCATGTATTCCTCGTTTTCATTATATAAAATTATTTTTATTCTAACTCAATCATATTAATGTTTAAATTACTAGTTAAACAATTTTTGCTTTTTATGCATCTGATAAGGAACATTAACTACACAATTTTTCGCTAGTTTAAACATCTTTAGTTTACATCAAATATGTATAATTTCATAACGCTTCGTGTAGTCTCAAAAACAAGCGCTTCCAAGTGTACATTATCTTCATATATTAGAAAAAAATATTTACAGAAATTAAAACTTTTTATGGGTTTGTACATAAATATTACATAAAGTCCCACTAAATTGATTTGTAAACTGTTTATTTTTTTATCATATTTTATAAATATAAGTTTAAACTGGTTTCCTTAAAATTTCATTGTTTACATCATACAAGCAATGGATTTATTTTAGAAGTTATTGTATTATGTGAGTTTTGCTTTAAATTGAGTAACACAACATATTATATATTAAAAAATAAAAGAAAGTTATGAGCAAATATTAACCAGCTAGATGTATATTTTACTATATTCTATCTTCCTGACTGCTAAAATTATGCGGAATTAATATAGTATCTTACTTATTTTGAATAATATATAAGTCCCCTTTATATTTCATGGGTAGCTGGTTTGATATGTGACCCTCAAACATTTTCTACTAAGAGAAACTATAATCATTAAATATTCCTTTGATAAAGAGTATTTCTGCTAATATGATGCTAGGGGTTATATATATATATATATACAGAGATGAAAACAAACCCATAGTAGAAAAAACCAACAGCAGCAAATCAGAATGAAATTATCTATTAGAATAAAGGTAAAGTTTTCAAAAGTAAATTTGAAATTTGAATAAAGCAATAGTTTCCAGAAATAATTAAATTCAAAAAGTTAAAGTAGTTCAGAAATATGCAGTAAATTTTAAATTAAAATGTGCTTTAAGAGATTTAAGGTTAAATTATGTTTAAAATGATAGAAAAGCTTGAATTTTACCTGTAATCCAATACATAAATTCATTCTGATTTGCTGGTGTTGGTATCATATATGTGTGCGTGTTGTTCTGTCTATTGTGTGTTTGTTTACTTTCGATATATATATATATATATATATATATATATATATATATATATATATATATATATATATATATATATATATATATATATATATATATATATATATATAACATTTTGATAATTGTTTAATTATTATCATGAGAAGGATTTATTATAATTTAATTATTATTATATTACTTATATTTTAAATAGAAATTTACATTATTAAAATTATTTTAAGCGTACAATTCTTGTTTTTCATACAGTTATTTCCAGCAATATATTTTTAGGCGCAAGTAAGTGATATAGTTTTTGGTTTTCATTCCTTACTTTTCAAACAAAGGATCAATGTATTAATAATGGCTAATTAATACATTATCATCGAAAACAATTAAAAAATATGACGTTAAAACATTACCTGTATAATATAATATTTTTTACATATTAATGTTTTTGCGATATTGGTTTATATTAAATTTTGCCTAAAATAAAAGATTTCGTTATTCCTGCCATACGTTAGAACGATTATAATTATTTCACGCTTTTGTGCAGATAATTTAAATACGGTAAATACATCCTAACTTCCTATTATTTTCTATGAGTACACATTATAAATATTACCATGTTTGATATAAGAATTTGCATTTTTTTTATATTTATATGAATTAAACAAACAGATTAAAAAAATACTTTCCTTAATACTCCTTTTACATAATCCTATTAGGATATTAAATATAGGATATTATTAGGTAATATCCTATAGGATATTACCTAATAACATTTTAGGCGGCGTTCAAGTGGCTATAATTTATTTCCTCTTACAGTTTTTCTATTTAAGCTTAAATAAAACTTGTATTCCATTAACAAATTACTTTAAAATATTTCTATATTTATATTATTTATATTTTCAGGTTGTGTGATGATAATTTAAACCACAAATCTCTGTAAATTTAATTTTGTGAAATTTAAATAAAAATTTTAAATTTTTGTTTAAGATATAAGTTGAAATTCTATACTTGAAACTGTAGAAAAATTGTTACAATTAAAAAAAAATCATAACTTAAGAAAGCATTTTAAATTTTAGTTTGTTCTACGGTTGTTAGTTAAGTCGATTTGCTTATCACACCAATGTTTTAATAAGTTAATGATGATTGACCCAATAATAATGAAATTCTTTTAAATGAGAGTTATTGTATTTTGGTTATAAATAAAATTTATTGACATTGATACGTTCTTTCCTTTCTCAGATTATTCAAAATGCTACACAAGTAGCTCAATTTAATTTTGTTAAATTAATTAATTAATTAAAATATTAATTTAAAATTTAAAAAAAACTTTTAAATAAAATAAAAAAAGAAGCATCTAGTAATGAAAAGAGAGAAAAAAAGTATGTGGAACGCAAATTGGTAATTTATAGGACTATATATAATTAGGTCTGTAGCTATGTAGATTAAAAGTTTATCCCAGCTAATCAAGTGACAACGATTTTTCTTTAATACTGGTCTCTTAATCATTATTTTTACGAAGAAGGAAAGTTTTAATATATATTACAATTGTAAAGCACATAATATGAAAGAAATATTCTACTAAGAAATTACTATCCATATATAACTCTCAGAATCCTATTCCTGTTGCTCTCTGTAAAAAAATTAGAGGAAATGAGTAATCCAAAACTATATCACTCAGAAGTTTCAGAAATAAACTAAAAATTCATGAAAACTTCATTTAGTATGCTGTGCTACATTAATAAAAACTGGCTCTTTGAAATTGTTACGCAATACTCAATTTCTGTAAAATATGTTTTGAGATTTCAAAAAGCATTTCCAGCTTTTCAAGTCGAATAAAATGAGATATTATTGAAAAAAAAATTGCATTGTGAGAATTTAAGACATCAGACAGATGATGCGAATGCTTATACGAGTACTGCAAGATTCGTTGCATAACATGAAGATTTGAAGTAACGGAATGTTACAAATTAATTGTATTTATGCTAAATAGTTCTTTTATATTCAGAGGCTGTATTTAGTTAGCTATCATTGAATTTTTTTATGTATATTTTTTACATAAAGTCTGTAATCATCTTGTAAAATTAAAGGAATAATAAATTTACTTCAACATGTTTAAATAAAACCTAGAAAACAAAATCAATAAAATTCTACATTTGTGATTTATTAAATATTTTAAAATTTAGAATGTATCAGAGATCAAATTTTTAAATTCATAATTTATTTTCAATTTGATTTAAATTTAATGTGTATTGCACTAGATTACTTCATTGATTTTGACAAGCAGATTAAATAATTTAAAGGAATAGTGTAACTGCACCTGAAAGAATACTTTACTTTTACTGCTTACTTGCCATGAATTTCTAATGAAAGGAAATTATTAATATGACGGGAAAAGGGAATAAGGAATGTGATGTCTCTTCTTGAATGAATAGTGCAAAAATAAAAATTTTCGAAAGATGAATGACAGAATATAATGAAAGTGTTACTTCAAAAACATAAAGCATTTTAAGGCTTGCAAGTAATTATTAGCTATTTAGAATAATACAAAATAAATAGGAATGCTTTTGTCAACTAATTAGACATTAGAAATGAATTTTACAAGAATATGTAATAATTTCAGAATTACTTACATACTGAACTTGTAATTATGTGTTCTGTTGCAAGAAATCACATCAAAACATAAAATTATATGTTTTTGAGATATTATGATGCAATTCACATTGACGGTATAATTTTGATTCCATTTTTTTAAATAAAATATGTACTTTAATAATAATTATCAACAGCATATAAAGTGCTGTTCTCAATATCTACTTAAGTGAATTATAATATTAATATGTTTAATTGTGCATTTTTAGCACACAAACACAGTCATAAGTTTAATAAACATTAAAATTCATGTTGAACTACATATGATATGTTTACCATTTTATATAAATAATAAAAATATTAGAGATTTATTTATCCTGTATTTTAGTAATCATATATTTATTTAATGTTTTGTTTTATAACATAGAAATATTTATGTTTCTTATTATTTTTATACTTTTTTCTTGGAGAAATGATGTTATATAGAAATCATATTTTTTTAAAACTAACATCATCTAATTTAATTTCTTTTATTCATAATTGATTTCTGCAAATAGCTTAATGCCCATTTTTGTAATCATCAACTCATCCCTGGATACTGAAATTCGATATGAAAAAGTTGGTGCATAAGACCAAAATCTTAGGTTAGTGGTAATAACACCAGTGAATTTACAATAAATTTAATAAAACTTTATAAGCGATTAAAAATGCTTACATATAGCAGAGAATTCTATAAAACACCGTTATCTTCTTTTCCATCAATCTAATAATATGTTATCACTACCTTATCCTAAAAGTACTATATATTTTATAAAATAGCTCAATCATTATATAAATCACACGTAATTTCAAAAACTATCGACAACTTACTGAAAGGAGATCTTATTACATAAATTTAGCGTATCTAATTGCAATGTCCAAGAAGATGATTTTTCATTTTTTGTACTGCGCTTAATATATAATCAATCAACTAATCCTACCGTGAACAATTTAATTTTTTTCAGTTTATGATTACCTGAGGTTATATTTATATGATAATAATTGCTATTCAGCTGATGTATTACGGAAGAAAATTTTGAACTCTCTATCCAAAATATGTTATTTAAAATTATAAAATATTGAGCAATACTTTAAAACTTATATGCAAAATTTTAAATATTTTTTTTCAAAAGAATAATAATTTTCAAATATTTTTTTTCAAAAGCCTAAATTTATAATTTGATATTTAATCCATATTATGTACCGAAATTTATGTTGTATTTTTACTTATAAAATGTTTTATTATAATTTTATTTATAAATATTAAAATGCATTTTTAATCATATATCTGTAACAACTTTTTATTATATTATAATCACATGAGTAAATTTAAAACATATAATATTTATTAATTTTTTGACCTAATTAAATATGTAAGTCTTTAATTTCTCGACTTTGGATGTCTCTTTCAATCACGAAAAATTTTCTTAAATTTTTTATTGTGTCATTCTTGCCAACACATTAGGCTATAGTTTCAAATAAAATATAATTTAAATGTAATAATATTATCTTAAATGCAGTTTACAAGAACCAATTTCATAGATGTCTGGTGATATTCATACTTTTACTTAATAATTTCCAAATTCATTTGCTGTTTGTGAAATAAATTATCGAAACTTTGAAATCATGTAAATATATTTGATGAACTTTGTTAAAGTTTTTATTTGTGTGAAGGAACCATCTGATTGAACTACAAAGTCTAGACACGAAGTAATATATCTGTATACTCAGAAATATTCATCAAACAATTGTTTGAATCCCTATTCTGAAATTGTCACTGAAATCAATACTCCAGTACTGAAAATTCAATTCCAAATCATGACATAACCTCTATGAAGTGATTAGTCAAACTGATGTCCCTCTTTTTTTTCCCCACTAGAAATAACTTGAAATAAAATGTTTTTTTAATTGTTTTTATAAAAATATTTTAATATTTTAGTTTAAACAGCTCTATACATTTAACAATAATGAAATAATTTATTAGTTTCTTGGGCTACCTTTTATTCCTTTTTAAAAATTTGTTGAACTGACAATATTTTGTGCTTTTTTTTTGTTTGCATAATTACACATTTTATAAGTAAATGTATATTTCTCACTTTAATACGTCTCAATAGGTATATTTTTCAAAACATGCAAATAAAAAATACATATTTAACTTTCTTTTACAGACTTTTTTTTAATTTTCTTTTTAACGTATGTTATATATTTTTCTATAACATTATATTTTAGACGAAAATAGTTTCTACTTAAATTTCAAGTGAAATATAATCATAAAAAGGAGACTTTCTAAAATAAAATCTTATATTTTATTGCAACACATAGACAAAAGTAATATTTCTTTTATGATATATTTACTAAAATGCAAGATTCAAAAGGGATATTTTTAATGAACTTATATCATGTTTTTAACGCATTCTCTCAAAGTAAGAATAACAAATAAAAATTCAAAACTAATTATTTTGAAATTAAAAAATTAATAATGAATATTATATGAATAAAAATCTTAAAGATAAACAAGAATAATAATCGAAACTTAAAAGCAATATGTAATAAAATAAATGATATTATTCAAAAAAGAAAATGATATACTTCTCATTTACTTTCATAAGCTTACTATTTCACAAACTAAATAGGAATAAAACGATGATAATATATCCTTTTAATTATATTCATTCTCATCATTTTAACATGCATTGCATTATTAATGAATATAATTCGAGTCTAATCTGAAACAAATTTGCAATTTCAAAGCATAAAATTTCTCTTAATGAGGAATGGCACGCGAATCAAATTATAGGTTGCCTCTGACTGGTGACTGATGTTCGATTTCATATCGTAAATCGATTCAAAAATAAGGCAAATTAGTAATGTAACAAGTGCGCAGTCCCTAAAACTCACTTTAATGACTTTGAAACGACCTTTGCGGTATGCATAACATACATTTCGTCATTAATTTGAATAACTCTAGTCGTTTTCCAAAGATCTTAAAGACACTTTTGAAAGGAGCTCTTTATAGAACTGGAGAAATATTATAGAACTAAAATTTCATTTAATGTAAGAGAATTCAATTTAAATTTTTGGAAAGTTAATCACAACTTACAAAACAAGAGGAATTATCCATTTAGTTTATGAAAACCATGTATTAAAATTTCCATTTAATGCAAGCATATATTTTAATCTTGATATTTTTGTTTTTTAAATATATTATTCCCAACCAAAAAATATCAAAACTTTATTCCAATAAAAATTGACTTAAGTTAAATTTGTAGAAGGTTTTGTTTTCTTAAGATTTTCGTCAATAATGAGGATTTAATATCCATACTAAATATACTCAACCTTCTGCAAATTCTAATGCTTATCATCTATGCTTTATTATAATCATCATTGACTGCAGACTCTATCATCCATATGAAACCCGGAAAGCTATTTTTTTAAGATGTACTGTAAGATTTTCTGGAAGATGCTTTTATTAATTTGAGTTGCATAACTGGCTCTAATGTGATATATGCCGTGGTTAATTTCCCTTCAAATATATTTATATGCCTTATCTATACTTCTCCAAAGTGATGAATTGAGTGATTTTGTTTCACTGCTTTATTAACATTATCATCCACTCTACCACATCTTTTTTCAATCATGTAGCTGAAGAATTGGGTATATGAAACTCTTAACTAAAAACTTGATTAAATCTCTTACAAAATTTTAGACTTCCATTTAAATCCTTAGTTTACCTGGAATATTTCTAAGCATTCGTAATTTCTATAATTTTTCACTGTTGTTGATACTTTGACTGAATTTTGAATAATTCATTAAAGTTTTATGCATTATTCTACTTGTGTTCTAGCTTTTTATTACTGTTTGACTTGGAGTGTATTTGCATTTTATCTGAAATCACTTTTTTTTATTTCTTTGAAGCTAAATGAAAGTTACTTCAAAATTCCTTCTCTTTTTTGAATGACTTACGATAATAAGAATCATATTATTGTATTAATTGAATCTATTGGAATTCTACTGGCAAGTTGTTAACATTTAATTTATTTAAACTGTAACTGTGTTAACTTTATTCTTACTCTTATCATAGTCATTTACTTAGAGTATTAATTATCGAATAATAATAAAGGAATAGGAATTGCTCTGCTATATACAGAGAAACGTGTAATAATTTAAAGCTATTAAATAATTTGTATTTACTTTTTTTTATTTGAGAATTTTCATAAAAATAGTTTACAAATGTTTACATTATTATTATTGTTAATATTTAATTTTATATATTAGGTATGTTAGTAAAATATTTTATTAAAACATTTTACTTTGAGATAAATATAAAAGAAGCTTAGAATAAGCATTATATTTGGAAAATCTACTAATACATTTTAATATAAATAAAAAAAAATTAAAAATATTTGCCTGAATAATAAAATGCAATGAATACCTTTGTTTTCTAAGACACTCGAGTGTAGTATGATTGTTGAATGAAACTATCAAGTAAAACGATATGTTTAAATTATAAACATTTAATATAAAACGTATCTCACATATCTCAAAAATATTTCAGAAAATCAATTTCTTAATTTATGTAGCTGTCTAGATAAAGTTTCGCTCTTTACAATAAACCAACTTCCATTTCCTTTCTAATTTCGCATCGCTAATAAATTACTGCCTTTATTCAAATGAATTTCCATCCATGATGAATGAAACTGTTCCTTTCCAATTCATTTGCCATTATAAAGACTAATGCTGGTACTTGATAAACTATACACAGAACTCTGAAAGACATGCAAGCTCGAAAACAATGAGAGCAGACACAAAGGGATGCAACGACAAAAGCAGGAATTTGATATAATCAAGACTCGTCGGAATGTCTTACCATCAGGAATCTCTTTGTCGAACAGCTGCAAGGATACCGTTTCAAATTTCAATGGTGACTTTTGTCGATATTTAAATTATGGCGCAGGAAAATCTGCTTTCTAAATTAAAATACCTTTAAAGGGAATTAAACTAGGGTGATGAATTCAGATGATCTCTCTGTGTGAGATCAGAATTTGGATTAGATTTTGAATTCGGTTGTTCAGTGATTAGCTAAAGCTTCTTAATTTCTGAACAATTGTAATCAGTGAATTGTAATAAAGTAAACTGTATTCAAACCATTTGGGTTGCATATTTGCTACCACTCGTAAAGGATTTTAAAAATAAATCTTAACAGATGTAAAACTGGACTGAATATTTAACTTATATTTTTAAATTTGTTTTCATATATTCTTAAAATACAAAGAAACTATTTTTTAATTTTTTTGAAGTTAGTTAGAAGTTACTAAACACATTTTTATATCATTGAAAAACATTTCATTATAAATAATTATATTTTAATTATAAAAAATACTTCTATTTCAAGTATAAATAATTTTGGACAATAATTTGAAAGATTATTTTATCATTAATCTACGAAATTAAAAATTTATTAATGAAAAAAAAAATACAATCGCACAATTCATAATTTTAATCAAGTACTATAAGAATATTTTGAGATTTATAAGCGACTTCAAGAATATAAATATATATATAATTTTACACTTAAGTTGTCTTTCATCAGTACATTTAATTTTACATTACAGGTGACCTATATCTCGAGATATATTTCGTAAGTGATGGAACTATTATAAAGTTATTTAAATATTAATTTCAACATTATAAAATTGCTCGAATATTTATCGTAATACTTATAAAAGTGTTCAAATAGATGTTTAATTATTTCAGCGTTTATTTTTCTAAAATTTCTCAATTGTTTCTATCATTTATTGAAATACTCTCATTACCAGTTAAATTTAAATTTGCATTTATGAAAAAAATGCAAATGTAACGTAATGATTAAATAATGAATCTTTACATTACATTTACAATTTTGAACAGATCTTGTTTATTTCATCTTGATAAAAATTTTTGCTCAAACACTCAGACAATGAGTGCATCATAAAAATGACTCTAACAATAAAATTAATATTTTATATAAATTATGAAAATAATTGTATCTAATATTATGAAAAAATTCTAGGCACTTTTTTTTCTAGAAAATAAACGTTATATATAACTGAGGGAAAAATTTGCAAACAACAGGCTTTCGTAATTACAAAAGTTACTGGTTGATTTGCAGTATTTGTTAGCAGATTCGTTGACAATAGTCAGTGAAGTCTCTTAATGGCGAAGAGAAGTTGTTTACTTTATTCGTTAAGATGCCAAATTGTCGGAGATGCCACAGATTGATGCTGTTTGGCGGATTAATGTGCCGCGCACTTTAGTTCACCATCCCTGGAATCAATATCAAACCGAATCTTCTGTATAAAGAAAACATGTTCCTTTTCAACCTAGAGCTACAACACATGCAGGAGACCTTTTTATAGCTCTTTCGTCTTGAAGGAGAAGAAGTATTTATGTGCCGCAACTTGATGTAGACCATTCTGCATAATCAGGACGAAGAATATCTACTGGGTGGTGCGAATTCGTTTTCAACGAGTAGCTTTTGTTCCTTTTACAAGCGAATCCATATTTATATGGGAAAGTGATTCAGTCTTGATAAAGAGGGAACGATGAACTGGGTGCCATTAACCGAACTCTGTGGAAAGTCACAGTTATCACTGTGGTAGAATGATGGGTTGATCAGATATGTCAGTCCGTGGTCTCTCTAACCTGCATGTGTTTCCCTGGTGGATTTGTAGCTGGTGCGAGATATCATGATGAGCCCCTTCAAAGATATGTTCGCTCATATGCCGGTGCAATTTTCAATGATATCTTTCTGGTGAACGATAAAGAACCAACTCATCAAGCTTTTATTATTGAGGAATATACTTAGAGCCTTGATTTGGAGCAAAAGGCACTTCAAGGCAAAAGCCACTTCAATCTTCAGACTTGAATCCCATCGATCATCTGAAGGACTATCTTGCAGCTTTTGCTGCTTTTAGTCTTTCTCTAAGGTCTTTAAGAGCAATGAAAAATCGCTTACTCCGTGTCTGATCTTCAGTTCCGATTTCGGTACCTGACAGATTAATTGTCAGCCTGTAAAATCGATACTGGCAATGCATTCAAGCTAGGGATTGCAATATTCCATACTAAAATTCCTTTTTGTTATGTTTCTATGGCATTTTATTACATAAAACTGTGAGTATTGTTTTTTCAAGAATGGACTTTCCAAGCGAAATTACGTTTTTTCAGTGAAAATCATTTATTCGTTTGTGTTTTGTTGACTTCTGTACTATAGTCCAATACATTCCTGTTTTATGCCTATGTCACCCAAATTTGGTTTATCTACAATCATTCATTTTCAAATTAAGGGCAAATAAAAAAACCATTGTTTCTCAACTTTTGGAAATCATTGTGTTTAGAATATTGTTGATAGAAATTGATCATATTAACATACTTTCCAACACTCTACATTTCATCTAATTTTTCTGTTGTAAAATTTCATGACCTTCAAAATTGAGGAGCAAAATAATTTGTATCATGTAAACGCTTACACCATGTTGGAGATAATTCACCATTGACTGTTATGATTAATTGGGACATAACACACGCGATAACATTCAATTTGACATTTATATGAAGTAATTAATTTAATATATAATGCATTTTATTTAAAAAAAATCATTGAACTGTTGAAATACTAAAACAATGTTTTGAAAATATTTCTTTTCAGAAAAAAAGTACCTAAAAATATTTTGAACAAATATTAGTACTAAGATTATTATCATTTTATCTTTTACTGTATTTACTTTATTTTCACAAAATTTATTTAGTGTAAGCTTAGAGAAAATAAATAAAGAATTTGATTTAAAAAAAAATAATTTTTCCTTGAAATTTATTTTCTTTTCTTAATCAAATTTTAAAATTTGTAAAATATTCTAAATAATTACATTAACCAACATACCAACCAAAAATTAAATCCCCATCTATTAATTCGCATTTTCACTTTATAAAAATATATACATGTCCCTGATACAAGCAAGCATACTATTTCGATGAACAAAAAGAAGCTTGTAGCTAAAACTGCAACAATAATGCTTAGATACTTTATGAAAGACGATTAGAATGTCTGAAACTATTAAAGCGCCATCTTCAAAACCAACACCGAAAGCCGTGACGTTTCCAATATAAACAAGCTAACGGTCAATTGTTATCATTCACAGCTACCATCCCTAAGCCTTTCTCTACCAACAAACGGAAAGGGGATGGCGTCTTCTCGAACTCCTGCTCAACCCTCCCACCACACCCCGTTGACAGGTATCTCAGTATTAACAACTCTTATTCCGTAGTAAGCAGGCTGGAACCTTTACCCCTTTCGACCCCTACCACTTCTCATCCCGGAGAAAATAGATATTATGGGTAGGACACGGAAATACCATCTGCGTATGTCAACTCTGCCTGACACATCGTAAATCCTGTCTCCGGATCTCTTCCCCCGGGAGGAGGAAGAAAATATTCCATCTGAATACAGAAGATGGAGAAGAGTGTCTGTGTACACAGACTCCGTCTCACCCCGCTGTGAATTAAAGAAGGCATTCTAATTTGCAAAAGTCATTCCCTCTTCGGCTAGGATGCGTCATGTGTGGACTGGGCCTTGATTTATTAATAGCCTGACAAGAGCTGTTGGATTTAGGTAGAAGATTCTATCCTTTATATATTTCCAACTTCAGCTGTTTGTTTCCGCTGCCTTTTAATCCTTATTCTATTTAAGCCAAAATAAGGATTAGCTCAGAAAATTAAGGATATACTAGACAAAGCTCTGTAAATACGAAATTATCCCCCCCCCCAAAAATTACGTTCTCTATTTACAATAAAATCATCTGTAGTTATTATATCCCTGTTTTATAATACAAAAAATAAATAGCTCTAAAATTATGAAACGTATATATTTATTATAGTTATAAATATATAAATTGAGTTTAAATTTTTATACCTTTTAAGTAATAAGATTATATATTTTTAAATAAATCATCTGAATTCAGAAGACATGAAAAAGAGTAATTGCATCTGGCAATTTGTAATTTTAAATTTGCAATTTGAAACTCATCCCATGCTTACGTTTTGTAATGGATAATATATTTAAATAAATTATGAATCACAATTACCTGACACATATTAATATTTATTATAATCATATAAATAAATAATCTCCTTTTCTTTATTATTCAGGTGTACAGAAGGTAAAAGTTAAATTTTATTCCTCATTTCTTTAATGATTTTGTGTTTATATTAATAAAAACTTTAATTATTTACATTAAAAAATCTTTCCTTCTTTACTAGATACAATCTGTATTAGAAATTTTCACTTAAATTATTTCCCAATAATAATGCTAGGCAAATAGTCTATAAACATTTGAGATTAATTTTTTATAAAATATAAAACCTGATTATCAGCTAGATGCATTCTATGGGAACAAATGATTATTAAAATCTCTGTTCCTTTCACTAAAGTTCAAAATTCGAATTTCAGTGTAATTAATGTAATGAAATTTGAAAAATTGGAATCGAATAACTTCTTTCACAGGGAAAAAATAAATATTAATTGCCTCATCACAATAATAGTACCCTTGAATATGGAAATTAATAAATTAATTTTCATGCCTAAGTAATAAATATTAACAAATAAAAGTCAGTTTCTAAGTGTGGGTTCTTATTAGACTTTACGGTATGGATGAAAAGTTGATTGACATAATTTTATCAATTTATTATTAATTTATTATAATTATTTTTCTATACAATCATATGTAATGTAAGATAAAAGAAAACTAACCATTAAACAAATTCAAAATATTCTTTAAATAAAAACCTCTACAGTATGCAACATATTAAGGATGAAAACATTGAACTGTATTTTTTTTTTAATTTCAATTCATTTTGAAAATTAAGAAAAAAAAATTTGCTTTTGATATGTAAAGTTGAAAGTGAAATATTATTCACTTTCTAACTTTATGCAATATGAATTTGAAAAACAGGAAAATATCCTTCGTGGATTTTACATTTAAAATTACTGAGCAAACTCACAAATTAATACAATGAAATAAACTTTCATTTAAGATCTTTTCAAACAAATTAGCAATTAATATAAGTAAATAATATCATTTTGTTTACCGCTGTTTAAAATGACAATAACGAATACATTACATAGTCATAATAACACCAGAATTACAAAACAAAGCATCTACCTTATCAGTTATGTATTACTTGATTCCTTATTTCTTATCAAATAAGTATTTAAATTTATTTTCATGGTTAACAAAAGGCAAACAAAAAATGAATTTAAAAAACGAAAATATAAAGCTCAGTTTAAAAGTTTTATATAATAGGGTCTCATAAAATTTATACTTCCAATTACATTTCGTAGTATTTGTATTTTACATTAATATAAACTCGTAACAATAAAGTCAAACTCTTAACATTAAAGTAAAATTCCTAACATTAAAGTAAAACTCGTAACATTAAAGTAAAACTCGTAACATTAAAGTAAAACTCGTAACATTAAAGTAAAACTCGTAACATTAAAGTAAAATTCGTAACATTAAAGTAAAACTCGTAACAATAAAGTAAAACTCGTAACATTAAAGTAAAACTCGTAACATTAAAGTAAAACTCGTAACAATAAAGTAAAACTCGTAACATTAAAGTAAAACTCGTAACATTAAAGTAAAACTCGTAACAATAAAGTGAAACTCGTAACAATAAAGTAAAACTCGTAACATTAAAGTAAAACTCGTAACATTAAAGTAAAACTCGTAACAATAAAGTGAAACTCGTAACATTAAAGTAAAACTCGTAACATTAAAGTGAAACTCGTAACATTAAAGTAAAATTCGTAGCATTTAAGTAAAACACGTAACAATAAAGTAATGTATTTTTATCGGGGATTTAATGGAAAAAATTAAATCATTGGTTTTCATTTATTCAACAGTTTTGAATGAAAAGCATGTTATATCCACATTCTATGTTTTTTTTATTTCTGCACATTGTTTCTGTTAAAAATTTTTTGTATTTAACTCTATTTTAGTCCCCTATTTAATATAAAAATTATTATTTGCATGACATTTTACAATATTTGCAGACAAATATGATAATAAGAAAAAATCTGTTCTAAGTAACATAATTAAAAGTTTTCAGAAATCGAAGATATAATAATTTCAGTTATGGAATCAGTTTGTTAAAAATTTCAGAAATTGAAGATAGGTATCCCTTCAAGCCATTTACTTACGAAGTATTTTCCGATCATTTAGTGACGACTGATTCGATTTTTTTTTATTGGCTTTCAAGTAGGTGTAGGTTGTCCTTTAATGGATCCCTGCCCATTGCGTTGTTCAGGGAAACGAGGGCAATTACTTTTTGGCCAAGAAAGGAGCTGCTGTTTTTCAAACAATGCAAAACGATCAGGAAAGCCTTCAGAGCTACCTTTTTTTCCAGAAAATCGCTGCAATTAATAGAAATAAACCATGTATTAATAAAATTCAAGTGGTACCCGAATGACCAACAAAGAAATCTGTTGCATTCGCATTCCACCATATTTTTGTGTTCATGATTGTCTTTAAATGCACTTGTACTACATCATTGTCGTAGGCACTTGTACCACATTACATAGTGTAACCCTTGTGTAATCGTAGGGGGATATGGATTTCCAGTACCTCAGAAAGTGTCCTTCTCCTACACGCATTTCCACTTGATCATTCCATGAGGACTATAGGACGACGAGTTACTCTAGAGTTTATAGATTTACTGAACACTGTTTTTTTATTATAATTATTTTGTCATTGATGCTTAAGTTTTCTTGTAACTCTGCCATTGGAAATAAAAATGAATTATAATTATCATTTTCTTAAAATAATTTACATAAAATATTCAATTTATGGAAAATGTGCTGTATTGTAATGCCAGCTACATGCCTATAACAGGCATTTATCATTTTATTATATTTATTATACTTATAAGCTATTAAGATTAGTGTAACAAATAATTACTAATTACCAGATTTTCTTATCTATTACTTAAAGTATTCAATTATAAGACGATAATTAAAACAATTAGGTTAGGCAATTTATCAAATGAGATTAATGGTGTAAACCATAGGGTATAAAAGTTCTCATTATGAATCAATGAATGTAAAAATTTCTAAAAACAATTTATTTGCATGATAATTATAAGTTTAAAGCAAGTTTTGTTAATCTAGGTTAATAGCTAAAATTTAATTTTTCTATTTGTAAAAATAAAATGTTTCTTAAAAAAATGATGAATTTTTTTTTACCTATGAATTTCTTCTTCAATAAATGACTAATTATATTTTTGTTAATGTTGGAGAGTTTAATGAATTTCTAATGACTCCTCCTTTAGTGATAATTAAAATTAATAATAAAGAATAATCAAAATAATTGATGTTTGCTAAATTAAGTAATGCAGTTAATTATCCTTCTGAGTAAACATATTTAAAATGTTAATAAAAGTTTCTTATTAATTATTTTTACGACTTCGAAGTGTTATAAATCAGACATTTGAATCATTCATATCCATCTAGAAGCTAAACAAAAATCTATTAAAAACAAATTTAATTAAGTTATGATTATAATTGCTATTTGTGAAAAAAATAAGGAATCGTATTTTAATTTCTACACTAAGTTCATATTTTTTACGCTGTTGTTTAAGGATAAATTATTTGTTAACTGATCTAAGTAATAAACCTATTTTTAATGAAATCAAGCAAGAAATAATTTTAATACTTTGATAATATTTTATAGCTTAAAATAATACTTTAAAATACACTATAAGAATATTTGAGAAATTCACCGATTTTGACAACTTTCCAATGCTACTTTATAAAAATTAAATTAAATTTTATATTATTTTAAAATGTATTTGTTACTTTTAATAAAACCTGTAATTCAACAATTTGCATAACTTTTGTTTCTCATTCAGTTATGAAAAATTTATTTAATGCAATTTAATATTTTCCATTTATGAATTTTTTAAATATGTAAGAAATAAATATATGTATTAACAGGAAATGTAACAAAAATATCTTTTTCACTATTCGTTGAAATATATCTTTCCTTTATAGGATGCTCTAATATTAAACTAAAGTATTCATTTATTTTTCATTCCTTAAGAATAAGATTGTCTACTTTTTAACTTTTATTTTGTATCAGGTAAACTAATAAAATACATAGTATATATGTTATTGATTATTAATCTAATTATATAAAATAATAGCTAATATTATTATATCAAATAGTTAGATATAACAATTTATTATATAAAATATTATATCATAAAATAATTTAATGATAAGAAAATTATTTAAAATTGTCTATGATTATGATTTTTAGAAAATTTTTAAATCCTATTCTTTAGTCACGTTAAAGAAAGGATAATCAAATTATTGTTCAATTTTATCTTGAAATTTGTGTTACAAAGTTTAACCATATATTAAAATTATACTCCTTATTAAAAATTAAAGTAAAAATATTAAAATAATATTATATAATAAATTTATATTAATTGTTAGTTGAAGATTAACTTTGTAGTAAATTTTGAAATATATTGTTGGAGAATTAATAATATATGTATTTTTACGACACTATTATGTGAATATTAATACAAAATTACGTGACATAAACTAAACCAGGATACAAGTGAAAACTTATATCATTAACAATCTGTTTCAAATGTATGAAAACATTTGCTCATTCTTTTCATTGTGGTAATGTGAAAATTTTACTAAGAATTTTAAAAAATTATATGTTAAAAATTCTCTAATTAGATCATATTGCCAAAAAAAGTAACTACAAAAAATACAGACTATACGAAATAGCAAATAAAATATGTATTGACGTTCGAATGTTTGTAATGTTGTTTTAGCAACAAATTTGAGACTCATAATGACATAATGATAATTTTGAAAGTATGAACATTAAATTCTTTACTCCAGTATTCGATACATGAATAATAAAATAACTATGCAATCATTATCAGAAATAAATAAATACTTTGAAACTTCATTAGAAGATTCAGGATGGGAAATATCTATCGTATATTTTCTATCTTTTGTGAAGTAGTGTAAATATCACTTGAACAAACCCCATAATCCCAAGATTTCTCATTGTATATAGAATTGCAAATTAAAAAATATATAAACTTACTATCCCTTTCGATTGGGCAAAGTTGGATAAAGATAGATTCGATTGGATAACAACATATTTTTAACATCATTAAATATACTTTTGAATCTGATTTTCATAAAAACAATATTAGCAATTTTCATATGGTTAAATTTTTTTTTACAAAAATTACAGGGAGAAATTTTGTAAAATAATCTGAAGTCAATTTAACTGAATCATAAAATATAGTAAAAATTACTTGCGAAATTTGTAAAATTTTACATTTAATATACCAAACAGTATGATTTATTTTAGTAAAGGAATATGTTAGCTGTGAATAAATCTTGCAGAGCTAGGCAATCCCAATGAATCCGAAAATATCCAAAAAATATTAAAAAAGAGAATCCCGCTTAACCTCGTCCTTGCTAAAATTTAGACACATTAAAAGATGAACAAAGGAACCCATGCCAGATGTGCACTAATGACACTTTAGGTATATTTATTGATCCTGCTAAAAAAAGGAGTGTTTTTGTGGTAGCCACATAATCACGAAAATGCTACTTGGTGGTATATCGGTCTAAGCTGAAAAAGATCCCTTTGGAAATTCTGAAGTATACCATGAGTGATTGGGAGGGTGTTTTGGAAAAGCTTATTTAATTTTCTTTCAGCCAGGGAAGAAATCTAGCAGAAATTGAGCTTTTCACAATGACTGACATCCTCCTCAACAGGGGATCTGGGCAAGGAGTCGGCATTTTCATTTCTGTCAGCCACAACATGTGAAGAAATCCGCTGAAATTGCATGGTATGATTGGATAAAAGTCTGTCAAGTAGATTTCAAATATCCAGGCTATAGTCTCATATCCAACAGCATTTCGGTTAGAAAGTTTCTGAATAGAAACGCGACTGTCTGTCAAGATCCTAATTTATTGGAAATGATATTCCTGGTCTGCACACTGCAAACTCTTTCTGATACCTATGAGCTGCGATCTAAAGAACTGAACGAAAATTAAGGTTTATGATATTGGATTCCACAGGGGATTTAGAATTAGATATGTATACTCCACTGCCCGAAATAAATTTATATGCAGGTTTATTATATATTTTATGTGATATAAATGTAAATTTAATAAGATTATAAAAGAGGTTATAATTTTTATGTTCGAAATTCAATTTTCAAGAATTTAATTATTTGTAATCTTTATTATTTGTCTTTTGTTTTATTTTCTAAATTTACTTTCCATGAAAAGGTAAAAGAAAATTCTATTGTATATTTCAGAGTACTCTTCTCAAGTAATGAGTGACTTTTCCAGTCATTAAAGATTTTGAGAAATTTTGCTGGTATGTTTATCAAGATCAATTATTCCACTAGAGCTTACAGTTTAGAACTTGAATCTAACTTTTACAAACATTTATACAGAAAATTGAAGAGACTCTGATTAATTACTGAATTTAAAGAAGTGCTGACCATTCCGCTACTAAACTCACTTTTTCTGGAAAAAGAGTCCTTCTATCTTGCATGTAATTATTTTGATTATTAAATGTATTGTTCAGTCCATTACAGGCTCTTAGCTGTGATAATGATGATACTCAATACAATCCAAAATTTTATGTAATTTCTTAGACAATACACCCTAAGTCTTCTGTTGCAAATGATATTATTCCTTATTAGTATATGTCAATGTAAGACTTTATTTCTTTCATTATCAAAATCACATTACCTTGGAGAAAAATAAACATTTTTTTCATAATAAAAGTAAACCATGTGACTCAACAACCACGTATTCCTAATAGCTTTCATTTCATTGCATGAGATTCATGTATACTCAGCTGGTTTTCGTTTTTCTAAGTTATTAAGAAAAATTAAAAGTCCTTGTGTGTGTGTGATTTTTCAGATTCCTAATATTTAGAAATCATTTAAGAAACTTACATTATAGTGTTCATTTTCCTTCAAACTGATAACAATGTATTTAAATTTTTACATAAATTATTAACCATTTTACTAAAAGTACTTTATTAAAGTACTGCCATTATATATAGTCATAAATAAAGTACATATATTTAACTTTTGTTTCAAATAAGGGCTTGATATCCTTAAGTATCAGTAAAACATAAAAGAAATAAAAAGCGTTATGAACTTACAGATTTGGTGGTATTCAACACAGATTGACAAAGATAATAAACAACTGAGCATAAATGATAAGATGGCTGAAACTGCAAATAGTTATGAATATACAGGCACAAATTTGGGGTTACATTTCATTTCTTTAATTTCATTGTCCAATTGCACGCGTCACAGTTTCATATGTACATTCTGTATGGGATTGAAATAAAAAAATGACTTTGAAATATTGATGTTGTTACTATTTACTTATTTCTATCGTTTGAAGGATATTTAGATTCAATAATTACCTTTGTTGAGTTCTCAATTCTTTTCAAGTAAATGATTTCTTTATGGAAGGCAAATTTTGCAAATTTATCAAATTACAAAGACAGGGAATTTATCAAATAAAATTTATCGAATTGTTTAAATTTTGCCTTTCTCTGAAAAAATTCAACCATTCAGATTTAAAACAAAATGTTGGTAGTACAATGTAGTTTCAGAAAAAGTTATTGCTCCCATGTTATCCAGAGTTATTCTTAGACAAGAACAGCTAATTGTTCAATTTGAGGCTGAAAGCAATGTTGATATGTTATATGAGGAAATCAAATAAAGTTATTTTGGTCATAGTAATATTGGCTGGCAAGGAATGCTCTTTTAATAACCAGATATATTATTGGAAGTTATATTTTTTATTTTGTTTTCTTCAATTTCTTTTACAGTACATAACAAATCCCTCTCTACAGATCTTCCTTGACACAGGCCATAGTGATTTTCCTTCAAAAGTGGGGATGAGATTCATTTAAAAGTAGAACATGAATCATATAGCAAACAATTTTTAATAACTACTGTTGTTGTGGCTTCTCATCCAAACGTCTGATGAACTCTGACAAGGTCCATCAGACCGTTGACTCTAAGAAAATCGATGACCAGAAGGGAGGATGAGTATATATCTTCCCTGGAAAGTCCCAAACAGTCCAGGATATGACTAGGAGAAGCCTGCTCATTTAATGCAGACCTCAAAGATTTTCCTGACTTCAAAATACATGAGACCCCTAGTGTGGTCGTTTGCTAGTCTGGAAATTGCGGTTCTAGAGGCTCTGTCACAATTAAGGGCGAATGAAGAGCCACGTGTTTTGCCCGCATACCAGGGATGGCAGGGAGGAATACTCCACCCTTTCGAAATTTTAAAATTAACAATGGACTGATGCTCTAAAAAGGTAAATGTTGAAGAGGAAGGATTATCGAGGTAACAGCCCTGCTTGGCCAGTCCATCCGCCTGCTTATTGTCAATATATGTCTACATGAGAAAGAATACATTGAAAATAAACTTCATGGGACTCAGAAATGAGATTGAGAAAGATAGAATTGCTAGTCGGATCTTCAAATGCAATCCAGTTATGGAGGTGCTGAAGAGAGTCTCTACTGTCCGAAAGGATTTATAGGTCCCTAAAATTGCTTTCATTAAGGATAGCTTCAAGACCTTGTTCAATTGCAATTAATTCGCTTTTGAAGACCGAGGAGGAATCAGGGTTGCGAAGGTTGATAGATAGTTATTTCTCTTGGTTTCTCATTGTAGATGCAACTATTAACGTGGTCATCCAGTTTACTTCCGTCCGGATACATTTTTATGATATTGTCGGGGATCTTGTTAAGGAAGTTTAACTGTTTACGGTTAGCAGGAATCAAATCCTTCTCATTGATCGGTTCAGTAAAATTTTTAATAACTGTTTTATTAATTAGTGAAATTCCAGTGTTTTATTTTAGGTTCTGTTATGATTTTTACAAATTAACTTAATAGGATAATTCCAGGTTTAAAGAATTTAAGGACACGTTCTAGGGTTACCAATATTTTCGCGCTAGTTTTATGAAAAGCCTTTTAGATTTATGACACACAATTTGTACTATAATATGCTCAAAATAATCTATTTAATGATTAAAAGTTTTTCTTTTGAAGAAATATAGACAATAAAACAGGTGATAGCTGTTTCAAATTTGCAACTTTATTTATCCCAGCAATTGCATTGAATTAAAAAAAAATTATATGTAGTTGGCCTTATTTTTTGATCACAAGGACATGTAAAATACTAACAAGTGTTTCAATAAAAAGATTAAGATGCAAAATATGAAACAGGTATATTTTTCTTTCCTTCTTTTCAAATGGCTTAGGATTGAATGTGGTTCTTCCACTTCAAGGAACGCAATTCTATTGATACGCTGAGGCTATTTCTACTAATTTTAGGTTCTTTAATCAATCTTTCAGGCTCCAATAATATATCTTTTTTTTAAAAAAAAATAAGATCTAGACACTCACAATATCAAACAAAAATCTTATTAGCTTTCATAACATTTTTCAAAATGTTAATAAGTATAAACTTATTAATGAACCTAGATATAATCTCAGTTTTGAGAGTATATCTAGTATGCATTTAATTAATCCATTTTTATTCAAGAATTGTGAATTATATTACTGATAATCTATCTATTGATTAAAAAATTGTTATTGAATTTAATTGTTAATTTCAAATTTTGGGTTTTATTAGAACAATTAAAACATTATACATTGCTTAGAATTTTTAATGCAAATTTTTTTTAAATTTTATAGACTGCAAAATATTTTTGAGGAATATACTTCAACATTAGTTTGTTATTTTTACATAAAATGCAATAAATTAAAATTATTTGGTAACTATAAGAAAAAAATCTTATTTATGAGCAAAGAATAAATATACAATGCAAAATTATAAATATTTTTAAAGAAACCTTTTAAGCTGAGAAAGTTAACAAAGTATTGAATTCATAGAAAATAATAGAATATTTAACTAAATACATAGCACCATTCTTAAAAGTCTTTAAATTGTAGTATTTAATTGGAAATTTAGTGATTTTAATACATAAATCTATATTTTATGAATCAAGATAGTTGGAATAACAATTTATGAAAAATGTGTGTGACACACATAATCTATTATGAATAATTCCTAACATCTTGAATGAGAAATCTCTAAAATGTTTGCAACAAAAATTTTCATAAATAATTTAAATACTTAAATTAAATAAAAATTTAACTTTCTAAATTAATAAATAGCTTAAGTTAAATTATTTATAAAACATAGATTTATAAATTTTGCTTAGAAACTATTTTAACTCAGAAAATGTGTCATTTTTTCCAAAAGTAAATAAAAATGATTTAAAAGAACGTATTTTAAATAAATCACATTCTTAATATTAAACTTTATTCACTAACATAAATAAAATATAAGAAATCTCAGTTTGTGTCGAATATTTTATTCTTCTAATTCCATTTTCCAGCTGATGTTGAAACTTTGTCCAATTTTTTATCATTATATGAATGAGAAAAGTCGTTTCAAATCCGTAAAAACGTTAAGCTTCTGGCGTAATTTTTGCGCCAGGAGAATTGTTTGAGAATCTTACAGCATCAGAATTTTAATAATCATGCAAAGAATAAGAACCAGTAAAATAGTCTTTCCGTCTAAAAGGAAGCAACATACATAAGTCAAAACTTAAGATATTTCTCGAGAAACATTTTGTGTTTATATAATTTAAATTTATGATTAAGAATTTCAGAGTTGGTAGTTCTTAGAACATAAATTTTTATTCATTTAGTTTATGGTTTACATCTTATAAAGATATAAATTATTCAATTTGTAGCTTAAAAGTAGAATAATAAGTTTTGTACAAACTTTAAATTATACAGTTTCGTGCGTGCATTTGTAATTTATATACTTCAAGAATAATATTCGTAATATTTTCTGGATTATATTTGATTCTTCTTCTTAATTATTATCTTATTATTTAAAAGAATATTACTAGCTATTTTTGTGGAAAAGAAATGACTGCGTATAAACTAAGAAACTAATAATTATGTTAACTATTGGAACTTATAAAAATGTTTTAAGTTAATGTACTTAAGTCAAGATTTTCATCAAACATTCAACTTATAATATTCTACGATTCTATCATTAATGTTAAATTATTTATACAGTTTAAAAATTCAATATTTTATTTATTAATGCATAAATCATTTACTATCTCATATTAATATTTTTTAAATAAATTATTTAAGTGCAGTTTATAGCTATGTGTTCTACACACATAAATTAGAGAAAAATTTCATACATTTTATTTGCAATTTCATGTTTATCTTTTTACCTTCATTAGCACAGTAACTTAAACATTGTCAATATTTTAATTTTAATTTTGATTTCACATAAAAAATCAGTATCACTTTACTTTGCTTTAAAAATAAATAAATCCTTCGAAATAGTAATAGTAAAATTATTCCAATTCGGAACAATCGAGTGGAACTTCGAAATCCACTTCATTCAAGTGAAGTGGGAAAAAAAGAAGGAATTCCAGGAAGTATAAATCAAAATACGGCGGAACCAGTAAGTAGAGTAACCGGATGGTGGTGAAGCAGAATGAAATTCTTTAATGTTCCTTCTGATCAGAGAAAAGTCACGCAAATTCTAGCAATTGAACAGTCAATGCTATCAGTCAAAGAGGCTCTAAGACTCCGTCGACAGAAGCCGAACCACTTTCCATCAATCTATTCAGACGATTTCATTTCTTGCCAATTCTTATTTAACCTTTTCCGCATTCTAACTTTTAAAGATCAAAAATACCTTTTTCATCTTCTTTAGTGTCAAAGAAACTTAAAAAAAATCGAAAAATCATTCGATGAAAAGTATTTTAAAGTGGCTTGTTGAGAAAAAAAACAATTTTGCAAAATTTTGGGAAAATTTCATTTATTATATTTTAAACTCAAGGGAAAGCCAAAATTATGAAGAAAAAAAAATACATAAAACATTTCTATCTGCATGATTTTTAATCTAGTAGTTGGTAGGATAAAAAAATATCATGCAAAATTGTAATCTCATATTATGACAGACTAAATTTATATTTCAGTTTTGTTAAAAGTAGTTTTAAAATATATTTTAAAATAAAATGTGTAAAACTGTTACATTATATGAAAAACATAAGTTTTTAAAAGCTTTAAACATATATATATATATATATATATATATATATATATATATATATATATATATATATATATATATATATATATATATATATATATATATATATATATATATATATATATATATATATATATATATATATATATATATATATATATATATATATATATATCATATTTTATTATTCTGTATCCATAAAAAATTAAAAAATTAGGAAAAAATAAAATTGTTGATAAATATAAATTATATTTGTGATATAAATATATTTATTTTTAATTTTGTAACACAAGTAAGTTGAAACAAATAATTATTATATAATATTTTTTTATTATTTATTTAAGAAAATATTAATGTGAAAGAGAGGGATTTTAATAATGAGTGACTAAATAACACTGAAACATATGCCGCTGACATAAAAATTCTACTCAGGTAATTTTTTGGTCCATCAAGTCATTTAAAATACTGATAGTTGAACAGAAACAAAAAATATTTTTGAGAAATGTTACATTACATTTCAGTTATCAGTGATCACTATTGATTTTTCTGCTAAATATTCCACTTGAAACTTCTGCTTGATATATCAAACAACATGTTCTGCTTACGGATTTGAAAATCGGTGGACCAAAATATTGAAATTCCTCCAGCGATCTTCTCCAACAGTTAACTTCTGTGAGCTAGATGCTTGTTTTAAAATTTTATTGCACTCCCCCAAGAGAATTTGACGCAGATTTATATACAAGGAGAAGCGTTCCATCCTGTTTTGTGTTCCTTATTCTCTTCAATCGAAGAACACGCTCCACTGCTTCTAAAGTAGTTTGATGGTGGTATGTGTTAAGAAGAAGTGAAAGCCTTTTCTGATATACCAAGACAGAATGTAAAACGCAAGGAAATGCTCGGACTCTTGACTTAAGCTTTAAGGTGAGGAGCAAGTATCTGTGGTTGTTTAAATTGGCATTCCTTTCTGAATCTTCTATTTAAATGTAAAATTATTTCACTTACAAATGTATCTTGAGAGAGACTTTAAGATAATTCATATTCTTGAGGAATTTATGGTGAGAAAGGAACATTTTATAATTTTTTTCTTATAATTGCAAATATTATGTTTAAAATTATTCAAGACTGTTTGTAAGTGGAATAAAATGAATATCTCTACTAAGTATTACTTATCTTAAAATTTCATAAAATATGAAAAATAAAAATTTATTTAATTGCCATTGAATGCATAATTCTTGTATTACTAAATCATGTTGATCAAAAAAAACTTTAAAGTAATTTTAAACCCTATTTTTAATACATTATTTTGAATATTTTGAAGCTTAATCACGAATAAATTAGATATAGTTTAATTTATGTATCAAGCATTTTAATTCCAATTAAGTCATAGAGTAGAGGATTTACGAAAAAGAATTGAAATTATTGATTCTTAAATATACTAAAAGTAAATTTCCATTTATTTATTTATTATTTAATGATAAAAAAGTTAATTAATAGTATCATTTAACTTTATAGTAAATTAAAATTATAGAATAAAAATATTCGTGTATAACAATAATTTTTATTTCCTTCATTTAAAAATTACCAAAACATGATTATTTTGTGGTCGATAAAAAATGAAAAAACAACTATTCTTGAGTTTTCAATTTAATTCTCTTAATGATGTTATGATATTTTGAAATAATTAAAATCTCTACTTTTATAATCATGGAATTTTTAAAACAAATTTAAGATTTTATAACAAAGCAAACTATGATAACTAAGAATACAACTTTGGTTTATAAAGTAAACTATATTTAAAAATTAAACAAATATTTTAAAATATAGCATGAAATTTGAGTTCAAACCATCAAAATCTTTTATTGTGAAATAAAATCAGTTTAGTTATTTGGAATTCTTTATTGACAATTATTATTGACTCTTATACTAGGGAAACGTTTCATTTACAACTCTACAATTTTCAATAAGGTTTTCTTGCTAATTTCATGTAGAACTATAAAAGTTTGGATATTGTCATATTATCAATGACTATTAAACCTGTGTCCTTATCACAACAATTGTTAGCTCTAGTTACTAATGTTTCATATCAAATATATGGATTTATTCTGTTGATTCAGAAAACAAATGATGTCAAAAGAATGAAATAAATAAATGCAAAAGGGGTTTTTGTGGATGATTCAATTTAAAACAGTCATGACAAAAAAAATAAAATTGTATTGAAAAATCAATATTATTCAAGGATGATAATGACGTTTGCATAATCAATTTTTTTAGAAAGATCATGTACTATATTAAGAATTGTTTAACACTTTTTGCAGAAATCTTTATTTATCTACCACGCATTTAACTGGAATAAAGAATATATAAACTTTCTGTCTGCCACAAAACATCCCAGCATTCAAATCTTTTTCCTCGATTAGAAATATTTTGAAATAGTTTTAACTAAAAGATTTAATGAAATAAGAATAGGAGTTCTAACCTTATAAAATAGAGATGAAATTTGACCGATATTTGCAAATTCCAGAAAAGATTTCAACATTTTTTCCACTCTAATTTGTGCAATTCCCCATAAAGAATTTATGATATGAAATAAATATTAATTTTTATTTAACACTAGCGTTTGCTAAATCAGTAAAAATATTTAAGTAAATTTCAGTTTTTGAAGCAAGCTTATAAATAATAAATATCAAAAATAGCTTTCATTTTTTTAATATTTTATTAGAAAAAATCACAATTATTTTTATCTGTTAAATTAATTTTAATGTCGCTCAATGCAATTGCTTAGAATGAATAGTTGAAATGTGAAATTTTGTTCCATATATTATGACAAAGTTTCTTTTTTAAAATAAAATTTAAGAATCCTAAATTTTCTATATAAAACTAAAATTTCATTACTAACAATGCCAGTATTAAAATCTATTTTTAAATGCTGGTAGTATTTTCCTTATCGTTACATATTTCGTAAAATGTTGGTTAAAACTTCTACAAGCAATTGGAACAAGATTCCTTATCATTGCTTAAATTCAAGAAATATTCTTCATTTTTAGCTCATCTTTACTCATTAAATTTACCCAAGAGATGATAAACAGAAAAGGATATTAAAATTATCAAGTTTCAAACACGATAACAATTTTTCGTAATCCCCATTGAGCATAAATAATATTTTTTTCTTAAAAAAATGTTCAATCCTTAATTTATTGCAGCTTTATAGCTTCCGTAAGAAGTAAGATACATCCTTTTAATGTCTCTCATTTATTTCAAGCGACGTGTCTAAATATGTAATCCTACCTATCTTTTTTCTATTTCAAGTAAGGAAAAAATTATTTTTTTTTACATTCCTGGCTACTATATATATATAAGAGCAAGAAAAAACAATAAATTTTTAAGATTATTTATCATCTGTGTTTAATTCTATATGGGAAATCAAATTTTCATTATTTTTTTTTCATTTGGCAATAAATAATGTAGCTTAATGTTTGACATTTTTAAATGGCCTTATTTAAATTATGGGATTGTGAATATAATGTACACTAAGTATTTTACACAATATTAGCTACAAATTCATAATTTCATTTTTATTTGTAAAAATTTAACATATTATATTTTATATTTTTGAGTTACTCCGTGGAAACAAAATATTACTTATATTAAAAAATAAAGAAAAAATATTTTACAACTAAAAACAAAATATCAAATTAGCGTTTTTTTTTTTTTTAAGTCGCTAAATACTTTTAGAATAAAAGTCCATTTTTACATAATACAGAACAAATCCTGATGAAGCATTCAAATATTACAAGATTACATAAAACTCTTATCATCGAAATGTATTAAGTGATTGTCCATCAATCATCAAATGTAAAAAAGATATAAAATTTTCAATACTTCAAATTTAGTTAAATCTAAATGTGAGAAGTCGACATTTAAGTTTAAGTCTTAAATTTTTTTTTTACAGAATTTCTTAGAAAGTCCATAACTATATGCTGATTACGATTATTTCATCTATATTACAGATAGATAAGATATCGCAATCAGCATAAATTTAATTTTGTGAAATTTACAATCGTAAAGTGTTTGTTCCAAACGGATTTTCCCTATGAAATACAAAATATTGTGAATGATTAATCAGCAAATTCATGTTATAAATTTAGGAATGAAAATTAAAATTATGATTTAATTACGATGAAAATTCAAATTACGATCAGTTTTTAAATTTTGTATATTTTTCATATTACCTAAACTCAAGGATATGTTCAAAATATTCTAATTTTGTTAAAAGTACCCTTTTCAAAACATGAATTCATTATCAATTCGGTTTAGTTTATTCATAAACAAAATCGTTTATTGTTATTTTTACTTTTTTTTAGAAACATATGCATTACAAAAATGTGATTATAATTTAGAATAAATTAAGTTCAATTTAAATATATATTTAGTATAATAAAAAAGATAAAGAATACAGCTTTTGCACGTTATACTATTATTTAATATATCTACATTATTTCTCTGATTGAAGATCAATTTAACTATATTTATTACAAATTTTAACTGTTTGCTTTATTGGTTAAAATTTTTTAACTAAAATGGTATAAATAAAACTGCACTTCTCTTCACAAATGAGAATTGATTTTGCAAAATATTATCTTGCACTAAAGCTATCCGAAAATAAAGGAGATTATTAATAGAAGTATTTGATCTCAGTCTATTGTTATCTCCTTCATCTACATCATATAAATCTACCCAATTTGTATTAATGAAATATAAGTAGATAAATTGATAGATTTTAATGAATAATAAGTGTTTCAGAATTTATTATACGAAGTCTTATGAGCTCAAAATATTAGATTAATTCTTCTCGTTGAGGGCAAACAGCAATAACTTCTCGTTCATTCTTGTGGGTGATATTCATTAATTTAGGGTGACGAGAACAGTTCTTAAATATTTTAACCATTCAGCACCAGGGAATTATCAAGATAATCCAAACAGATTTTAAAGCAAGGCTGAGAGCCTTTTAGATGGCTAACCTTTTAAGGAAAGAGCACATTTCACGCTTCGACGAAGTGACACACAAAGGCGGCGTA
This sequence comes from Latrodectus elegans, assembly GCA_030067965.1. Classification (NCBI taxonomy): domain Eukaryota; kingdom Metazoa; phylum Arthropoda; class Arachnida; order Araneae; family Theridiidae; genus Latrodectus; species Latrodectus elegans. The sequence continues at coordinate 47,321,787 of CM057821.1, forward strand.
GAACGTGTCTCCAGCAGCTGTCTTTTGCAAACGATTATTATTGATTCATTACAGCTCTTTTGAAGTAATTCTAATTAAGACCTTTTCCCTTTCAACAAAATATTTTGACGTCCCAGAAAAGCCGTAATTTTTTGACGGCTGAACGAGGTACCCAACGGTGATGTCACGTGACGAGGGAGGGCTTTCCTCTAGAATAAATGAATGAATGACTTCAAGGAATAATGAATGGCTCGTGTCTTTCTTTTCAAAGCTCATTCTTTCGGTTGCACTGCCTTGATTTTTTTTCATTTTCTTCCGTCCTTTTAAGCTTACTCTTCCATCCTTTAAGAAGTTCCTTTGCTTTACTTTAAGTAGATATATAAGTTCTTTAACGCTATTCTGCCTTCGCCGTTCGTAAAGATAAATTGCTTTTGCTTCTCCGTCCTTTTGCAGCCAATGAGAGACCAAGTGACGGGACAAATCCGATTGGAAAAGTGTCCTGCATTGCTTTGAAAAAGTGTGGGGAATAAAATACGGTAGGAAATAAACAAATTTAAATTTCAAAACCTAGTTTTCATATGACTCCCTGATGAATGTTATTTACGCAAGTAGTTTTCATTTTCAAATAGTACAGTTTGTAAGTATGAGAATATAATAAAATATTTTCTATCTTTAGCATATAAAATGAAATAAATGAAAATTTAAATCTATCTTTTTGCATCTGCTATCTTTAATATCAAAAAAGTATTAATTATGAGAAATAGAATATATCTATAAATGGAATGCTTTATAAGAGTAACGAAAAGTAATAAATCTTTTCATTTTGTAGTTGATTATTTTTGTATGTTAAATATTATAAAATTATGATTCGTAATTTTTTAGGAAAATTTACTAAGTTTAAATTAATCATTACATAATTTGAAAGAATATTTCTCATGACTGTAAGCAAAATTATATATATATATATATATATATATATATATATATATATATATATATATATATATATACATATATATATGTATATATATATATATATATATATATATATATATATATATATATATATATATATATATATATATATATATATATATATATATATATATATATATATATATATATATATTGAAATTTTATCTCATTTTCATATCTGAAATTATACCTGTAGGGTTGCAAGATTAAACCTGAGTGACTGTTTATTGGTTTCTGCTTCTAAGTGATGAAGAGCCAGCTATGGTAGCTTCGAAAGATAAAATTCACAAGAGACCGGGCATTATGAAGAAAATACATTTTATAAAAGCGGAGTAAATTTGAAGTATTTATCACATTGCATATACTTTATCTTAAATGATTTCAATACATATAATTATTTTTTGACTTTTATCAGTAAACTATATATATATATATATATATATATATATATATATATATATATATATATATATATATATATATATATATATATATATATATATATATATATATATATATGTGTGTGTGTGTGTGTGTGTGTGTGTGTGTTATATATTAATAATAAATTACTCATTATAACAAAATGATCTTTTGTGTGGATATTTCTTTTTCCTTTTGGGAAATAAATTTATAGAAAATATAATTTGAAATTTAATATAATAAAACGTTTTTTGAATAATTTCTAATATATCTATAAAATGATTTGAAGTTTATATATTAAACAATATTTAATTAGTTAAATCACCATTTAAGTTAATAATTTCATTAATTTCTTCCCATAAAAATATTGTATTTATATATTTTGTGTTACCGTTTACTAGAAAACCTTGTGTAAAGAAATAGGTAAATTTACGCATGATTTACTTTAAATATACAAAATATTAAATATTGATGATATCAAATAATACTAAAAATACATTCATTTCTTCAAATATGCATATTGAAATTATGCATGGTACAGGCCCATTCTTTTCAGAGTTCATCTTTATTTCTCAGATTAAATTCCGATAAAGAAGTAAGGGATACCAAAGTTCTGATGCGAGGCAATCAATCAATCAAACGTCAGCGGAAATGAGTTCGGAATAGTTTATTCTATTTTTTCTTATTTCTTTCCCAGTTATTGGTTGTCTGATAAACTCGAACTGATTTATTCTGTAATTTATCTCATGAAGAACAAAAGGCAATCGTACTTTCCTTTACTCAAATGGGAATCAAGAAGCCTGTATAAAAATCAAGGTTGATATGAATGATGTGTTATTAAAATTAAATTTTAGATGTAATAAGACAAATTTATGTCGTTAATAAAAGAATACTATTTTATGCTATCAAATATTAAAATTAGAGTTTAATAAGATCTTACATTTTTGCACATTTAAACAATCAAATTATTTTCAACAAATTTTTTAAACAAAAATATTTAATATGACACAAGGTTTTAAAAATATGAGGCAAGAAACTGATTTTTTGCAAACAGAAATAAATAACCTCATTAAAAATGTTCTTTTCCTAAATCTTTATTTTTTAGTATCTGTGAGTATTGTCGTGTTAATGTAAGAACCGATCAATGGAGTTTGTAATGTTAGATATGAATATACATGTTATGTCTGTGCGGGTTTACATATCCTTAATTTTAACAATAACAGGTTATGTTATAATAACAGGTTATGTTGGGGAATAATTTTGTAGAGCTTTCACCAAATACTTTTATTAAAAAAATAAATATATGTCATTAAGTTAATCAATTATATATTCACTGTTGCTGCTTACTACCTCGTTCCACCTCTGGACCAAATTGTTGAGGCCGTTCTGACAAAATTCATCTGATCTAATGTCAAAGCAGTTGTTGAACAAGTTTTTAAGGACCTCTTTGTTATCGAAGGTAACGCCTTTCATAAGGTTCTACCTCTGGACCAAATTTTTGAGACCGCTCTGCCAAAATTCATCTGATCTAATGTCAAAGCAGTTGTTGAGCAAGTTTTTAAGGACCTCTTTGTTATCGAAGGTAACGCCTTTCATAAGGTTCTACCTCTGGACCAAATTGTTGATTCCGTTCTGCCAAAAATCATTTGGTCTAATGTCAAAGCAGTTGTTGAGCAAGTTTTTAAGGACCTCTTTGTTATCGAAGGTAACGCCTTTCATAAGGTTCTACCTCTGGACCAAATTGTTGAGACCGTTTTGCCAAAAATCATTTGGTCTAATGTCAAAGCAGTTGTTGAGCAAGTTTTTAAGGACCTCTTTGTTATCGAAGGTAACGCCTTTCATAAGATTCAACCTCTGGACCAAATTGTTGAGATCGTTCTGCCAAAAATCATTTGGTCTAATGTCAAAGCAGTTGTTGAGTAAGTTTTAAAGGACCTCTTTGTTATCGAAGGTAACGCCTTTCATAAGGTTGGACAAAGAGCGGAAATGATGGTAATCGGTCGGTGAAATGTCCAAAAAAATACGGCGGATGCTAAAGGACCTCCCATTTGAGCACTTGGAGTGTGACTTTGACGACTTGTGCATTATAGGCCCTGGAGTTGTCGTGAAGGAGTATGGTTTTACCATGTCGATCAAGTCTTTTCAGTCGAATAGCCTCATTCACACGGTGTAGCTGGGCAATGTAGAGCTCCTTGTTGAATGTGGTATTCTTTTCTAGCGTTTCTCAGTGCATTAAGTGGTCCTTAAAAAGTGGCTCAACAGCTTCTTTGACGCCCGACCAGAAGATTGTTGGTGGAATGGCATCAACAAATGGGTCGAGAGGTGGGAAGAGGTTGTAAACAGCAGCGCCGAATATATAATTGATTAACGTATTGATATAATTATTGTTCTTTGTTTAAATAAAATTCTTTGGTAAAAGCGCTACGAACTTATTCTCCAACCTTATATTAAAAATATTCTTATGTATATAACTAAACTAAACAAGGTTTTATTTCTAAAAAAAGGAATTATAATTTTAATTTTATAGATTACATTTAGCATAGATAATAATCCTTCTATTTGACTGTTATTAAAATAGAGAATATATTCATGACTAATAATGAAAATAAATATTTATTTAATAACAACTGAATGTAAAACTTTGTAAATAATGCAAAAACATTTAATGGTTCTCAAAAATAAAATCATATTTTTCATGAGTTTTAAATTTTACTGAAAAATTAGTGTTTCTTATTGCTTTTAGTGTACAGAATTATTCGTTTGTTTTACTTGTACTATTGCTTGTTTACATTATTACAGAAAGTAATAATGTTTAAATTTGTCACAAATTACTTAAAAATTTGAAACAAAATTGAATTAAATTCGAAAACCATGAGTATATTTACATAGCTCTGATGTATAATAATATGATTAATTCTGCATTTATGTGTAAAAGAGCTGATTTGACTGAGATCTACAAATAAAAGTTGATTGAAATTGACTTCAAACACAACCACTGAAGATGGACTTTGAATTAACGAATCATTAAACTGAAATCTGGACAAAACACTCTCTGAAAAATCAGGTTATCCCATACTGAGAAAAATCTACACCAAAATGAGAATAAGAACATCGTTACAAACAAATAAAATATTAAATGAAACAAATAAGTTGTGCAATTAAAATATTACAAGGTTATTTAACAGATATCATTAAATATATTGTATAAAAATTCTATATAAAATATACTCAAGATCTTCTCTTTCTAATGTTTAGGTTATTGCATAGAATTTTATTCCTTCCAACCCGAGGCACCGAAATTAGTAGAATCCATGACAAAACCCAATACTTGGGCAATCATCGGCCTAAGAGAAATTGAGTCTTCATAAAGACCAAGCTGAGGACCTTCAAGTATAGGCCTGCAACCTCTAAGTGTATTATTTCACGTGAAAGAGATTAGGACCACGATTTATTTTACTCCCTTCACTTCAACTCATGAAACGCCAAGTATTCGGTTACATCAGAGACAGAATTCACTACAGAACATTAATGAAAACAACGCTCTTCCCAATTATGTCATCGCGTCTTCGCACAATACACAAAACAAATGATTTGATTTTATACACTTTAACTCATTTCTATAAGCAGCGTTAGATATAATTTCTTTCTAAAGATGCATTTTAAAATTATCATGGTAGTTCTCTTTTTGCAGTAAAGTATTTTATAAGCTGTACACTGATTCCAAATAACGAAATGTATGTTATTCTCGTATCACAGAATTTGATAGTTGTATTACAATAAAGCGACTGAAGTCAATCAGATTTAATTGTAAAGTTGTAGCAACACAAGAATAATTGTGCATTAAAAATAGAATACAATAATAATTTATAATTCTATATCTAAGACACAATTTTTCCAAATATATTTTTGACATTTGATAATTTGCCAGTTTAGCAGTAAGCATATTCTACATTCACAGACTCAATCAAAATATAATATCAACACAATGTATGTTGAATAGATTTCATTTATTCTTGATACATATATGACAATATTTCTCATCCTATTTCTTTCTCCTGCAGGAAAAAGGGAAATATATGAGACAGCTATTGATGTCAAAGATTTTGACATTTTTGGCATCAAACAAACTTCACTGTCACTCAAACTCTAGAGATGGATATAACCGAAGGAAAAGAGATAACAAGTCTAACTCACACACACAAAGCTTTTCTAGTAAAAGTCTATTGAATTGTTAATACGCCAGAAATATACGTCACTTTCTGAAGATAAAGTGGAACTAGTTAAAAAATGAAATTAAGGAAATATGTGAGTTTTGTGTGTACTTTTAAAATCATTTCTGTTGAAATAGTTTGTCATTTGTTAAAGTTCATGAAAGCAATTTTCCGAGTGACGTGTGAAAGATAACAAAGAAACAAAATAAATGAAGTTACTTGGAAGATTTCTTTTATCTATTGCGAATCGTAGAAGCTTGTATTTAAAATATTTTATAAATTACATTTGAACAGCGAATGAATATTGTTGATTAAATGTAATTTAGTCAGACATTTTGCAGAAAAAAGGGATAAAAGCTTGAAACATTTTATTTCATGGTCTTATTATTTGATAAAAAAAAGTAGAATCACTTTAAAATGTATGGTATGTAAGCAGTCATATAAATATCAAAAGAAGCTCTAAGTGAACGGAGGGAATTTCCCTATCGTTGTTATCCAAGAGTCAACGAAATTTAAAATATTAAAATTAGTTCTAAAAATACTACTAAATGCAATTTAATAGCAATTAACTTTGTTTTATTCAAATCAATACCGAGAAAGATTATTTTAAGATTCAAAATGAGTTATACAAATCTAATGCTTTTCGAATATTAAAAGTCACTAGATTTTTTTAAATATAAAGCAAATGCTTCATTTGTTATAATTTTATTGATAAATATTGTATCGTTTTTAAAGATAGGAACGGTTATATATATACATATATATCAACTTGTAAATAAATTAAAGCAAAAGCAATGTATTATACACAACGTTGAAATTGCATACATTACAAATTGAATGTGTGACAAAATGTCAGGCAAAAATATGAAATTAAAATTATGTGATATATATGAAAAATTGAATATATCTTAAATAATTTTTTACCAAGATTTAAATAGGATCTTTACTGTTAAAATATTGTTAATGTTTTATAAAAGCAACGAGGATTTATTCTCATTGTGACTGAAGGAAATGGATAACAAATCAACATCAAAACAAACCAGTTTTAATGGATAGGAGAGCAAATAATAATTACAAATACGATGATTCTACTCGATTAAAAAATGCACGAAAATATTTAACAATAGCAAGTATTTATTTTCTTGGAATTAATATGATGAACATAAAAAAATATTGAAATTGATCGTACTACTTTATACAAAATAACCGATTTATTTTAATAGTATTCTGCCTCTAATCAGTATGCTTTTTTTCTCTACAAACAATAGCACTACTATTCTAATCAATTTAATATAAAATTAAAAACATTAAATTAATAAAAACTGGAATTTCTTTTATTTTGGGGCAGTAAAAATTTTACGATTGCGTAAATGAAAAATTAAGATATCTATACATTTATGGGATTATCAAGTGAAGGAGGTATTTTCGAATAATTGCTAACTAATTTCCGCAGCTAGTAGCATTCAATCTTTCCGGGTTTTGCCACATTAACTAAAATTTCTCCAAGATCTCGAGTCTCAACAAATGACGATGTCGGAGGAGATTTTAATGACGTTTGAATCGTGGATCTGGTGACGTCCCTATAATTAGGAGGACGTTTCATAATTAGCCTAATTCACGTTATTCATTAGGAGGTGGCGCCTTCGTGCTCGTTGTCCGTGAAAATGCTGAAGGAATTCACGAAAAGAGGGAATGCTGCGACATTAGCTGACGCCCGGATTCCTCATCGCCGGACATACTCTTGGCAGGAAATTAAGCGGCCGGAATAAGGAACGGAGAAATAACTCTTGCGCCCTGGGGGAAATTAAAGACGTTGCGGTCAGCAGGGTAGGACGTGACGGGACGCGAGCGCAGGCGATGATTTTGGAAATAAAACAAATACTAGTTAACTAACTGGCTGTAGACGAAAGGAATTATTTCAAAGATTCTAATGAAGACAAATTTAACTAAATGTACTTATTAATAATTAATAAAGATTAAAGGGCGTTATATAAAAATTTATTATTAACAAAAGACACCATAAACACAATAATTTGTCACGTAAATTCACCTTTGCGTTATTTTCTTTAGTTAATTAAATAAAATTTGAAAAGTATTGAAAAAATCTTGATTAAAGGTTAAATAAAAGTTACTTTAAAAAATTTTATGCTATGCAATATTGTAATATTTTTCCTAATGGGAATGACAACTTTTGCTTCAGTTTATTTTTGTATTTTTTTATGTAATTGGTTACTAAAGATAATGTAATCTTTTAAAGGAAAATTTCGTTTTTAATTTTAAATTTTAAACTTCATTATGATCTTAAATGAATACATTTTAGAGGGATAAATAAAAATAAAATAAGTCCCTGACATGTGTGTGTGCGCGCGTGCGACTTCAAAAATTAATGAATTGAAGTGTATAAGTTAAGAAAAGGGTAATTTTCTCTCATTTAATTTTTAAATGTTTGAGAAAATGAAAAATTTACTTTAATATATCAAAAATATAAAATGAATATCATTTTATTCACGAAAATATTAAGTATTGTGATATAATGTTGATAATTTGCATGTGTGTGTTAATAGGTTTATCGATTTACATTTAAAATTTCAAAATTCCAACTAGGAAATTGCATTTTAATAGTAACTTTGTGATAAGTATTTGTTTAATATGTTTTTCACAGATCTAAATTTTCGTATCAAATTTATAGTTCTACTCAAGCATATTTGTATTTCATAAATTATTTATCATTTATTATTTTTTTATATTTATAGAAAAGTTATGTTACTTATCTCTAAAAATGTTTCTTGTGTTTAAAACCAACTTTCTGAATTGTAACAGAATTTAAAAATAAATAAATAAAATTTTTACGTCTTTATTTATAAGAGTATAAATTTAAATTATATTATTATTTATGCATCATTAACTTTTTAATAATTACTACATATAATGTATAACTTAGAAAAATACGTAATTTTTAATTCGTTTACATTTCAGGCGAGAGTAAAGGAGGAAATAATATTACACATGCAGTAAATTCTAAACTATGCTTGTGTCCAGAAAAAGTGTTAAGAGTTTAATTTTACAAATTTGGGGGCAAAATTACAAGTACATAATCAGTCTATAGCTTAGAAGCACATCCATGAACTATTAAGGCAATACAATTTAGTACAAATTTTAAAAAAGCCGTTTTACCTATAAATGTAAATTTATATTTTGCGTCAGAAATGGAAACAAAATATTAAATCAAAGCACGATTTACGGATTTAAATAGTATCTGAATGAATTATATTTCGATGTTGAAAGTGTCGCATGATAAGTGTCAACCAAATTATAATTTAAAAGGTTTATTTCAGTTAAGAAAATAAGTCATAGTAAAGGGTTAATGTTTTAAAAACTATTGATATAAGGAAGAATCGTAAAAAAAAATTACTGAGTATCTTTAATCAATATACGCGAGGATTACACGGGACCAGATCCAGAAAATTAGAGCCAAAAATTGAGCCAACAAAGAACTAATGTCTAGTTTTTAATACAAATACTTGACACGAATAAATTAAAAATGTTTTAAACAAATGTACTTAAATTTTAATGATATGTTTTGTAGTACTAACTTCTTTTATATGTAACATCAAATCTCTCTCAATTATTTTGAGTTTGTAAAGTATAAACAGGAATTTAAACAATGTTCAAGTAAAATCACTTTATTCTAAATTAGTTACTATCATAAAAATATTCTGATAAACTCACAATTGCTAATTTACTCCAACCTTACAAAATTAATATTGAATAAATTTGGGAAGAATACAAAAGTATATAATACGTGTTCTGGATTTTTGTGCAGAAGCAATGTAGCTTGTTTGATAATAAAGCAAAGGAATATAAACTAACGTTTTGGATTTGAATTGTGCCGATAATTATTCTAAATGTAAAATTAAGTTTATACAACTAATATAAATAATCATTATTTTACCAACATTATTATATATCCTTAACATACTATTATGAACTATATTTATATACTCATCTACTTTTTAAAATATTATAATAAAAGCATTATCTATTTATAAATTATTGTAATAATAAATATCTTTGTAATAATAAATATCATAACTATTTGAAAAAATATTACTAGAGCAACATAAATAAAGAATTTTAATTAATATGATATCTTTAAATCAGAAAGTATGATATATGTTTATATTTAACAATATTTTTAATATTCATCATATTAAAATTCAGATTCTCTTTAATATGCATTAAATGAAATAATTAATATTTCAAGAAACAAAATATCCGACTCAAATGGGAAGGATTTTTGCATTTTTTGCCTTGAATAATGAATGATAAATTGCATTTTTCTACCATTCCATAACCTCATTCTCATGAATTATTCCTGTCGTCGCTGATTAAAACCTTTCAACTGTAAGGTTTCGTCCCCTTCCGCTATTTTTAAGTAATTAATTAATGCACTCCAGTGGGAAAACTAACAAATGAATAAAATTAAAGTTTTTGAAAAATGGTTTCAAAACTCTCAATACAATTTATTTTAAAAATCTGACAGTTCTCTTCTTGGAATTTTATTTTCTATATACAGGATTCATTTTTTTAAAATTAATTATAAGCATACCAAAAAACAAAAAGGTTTATAAAATATATATCATAATGTACAGTTAGTTTCTGGAGTTGTGCAGAGCTAGACATATTCAAATATTGTTAATTAACTGCTGAATTAAACCTTTTCATCATTTAAGTATGTTTTTATAAACTTTTTAAGCGATTAAATCTGTTATAGTTAATTATTGACTTAATGATTTTATTTTAAATTAAAAATAGTTTCGGGCATTTTTAAATTAAAATAAAAGTGCAAAAAATAAATTAAAATTCATGAAATTAATTAAAAGAATGAATGCAATCTTCACTATGCATTCATTGGATAAAATATTGAACCTTGTGGATAAAAACACACCGTTTCATATCATGCGCTATACAATGGAATTTACATTTCAAGATTTAAAATGATTTAAGAATATTAGAATTATATTTCTGTGATATAATTTCATCATCTTATTTTCCTCTTACAAAATCTGAAACTATTAGGGAACTGAAATTTTCAAATGAGTAAGAAAGTGTACATACTGATACAGAAAAAAATAAATAAAGCATTTATATGCATATTATGAAAATTCATACATATAATAACCTACAATAGAGCAGTTGATTTCAAAGAATTTTCATAGCACCGGGAATGCATATCATATTTTTAGCTACTCAATGTTCACACATTGTTTGTGAATTTTAAATATCGTATTCAAGACAGGTACATCATTATTTCCGAGTGTATTTATATGACCATGTATCAAAGTTAAATGCATTTTTTAAATGTAACCAAGTTGTTATAGTTGGTTAACATATTAATAAAATATCTACTGTAGCAAATGAAATTTCCATCAGTTTCAACTTATATTGAAGAAAGGAAGAATTACAGTAATTGGAACTCAAAAAGTAGAAATTGGTTCGTTAAAGAAGAGAATGAAGTTGATCTGCAAATTCCGAAGAATGAAACTCATATGAATCTCAAAAAATTACCTCATCAATCATTAAGGAATTAACAATGAACAGAATTTCAGGTGCACATCAATAATTTATGAAGGAATCCCTTCATTACACATGAACGCGTTTTATCATACAAACTGAAGATTAACTTATCCATCAAAGTCATCAAATTAGTGTTTTCCGCCTCCTGTGAATTTCTATTCGAAACGCCCATTTGCCACAAGGGTTAATTCTTTTTTAACTACAAGTAGCGAGTCATGTCAGCTTATATAGTGAGATTATGCCACCGCTGTCTCAAAATTATGTGTGTCTTCCTAATTTAGAAACAGGAACATAGCAGAAGACCACCAGATTTTGTCTGTCAACTCACAGATATCACTATTCATGGTGCCTACTCACTATTAGTGAAATCATGGTGTCTTTGGCTTAATCGAGATTCAAACCCACTGCCTTCAAAATGGAGAATGACAACTATAACGAAAAGGTAAATGTGGAAATCTAAGCAGTGAAACACTGGAACTATTTTAAGGGGAGCGACAAGCAATGTAATATGTTCCTCCAGATGGATACACAATCATGAGAATTGGAGATCGTCATCCATCAGTTTTTTTTGGACTAATTATCTTTGTCTAATTATCAATATACACATTTAAGGTTTTATGTTGCGGTATGATTTCGGATTTCTGCATGTTTTCCTTGGTAACTTTAACAGTATGTCATGATACACATAGTTTGAGAATTGTCCTACTTGTTATGCTCCGAAAAAAGTACGAAATCGAAGAATGTTACTTTCAAGAAAACAACTCATCCGCTGTTTTCTTGAACAGCTCACAATTTTTACTACCACTTTCGACAAGCAGAGGAACAACGAAAAAATTATTCAAGGATATCCCACTTGGTTTCTTAAAAATCTGATCAAAGTTCTGGAAAACATTTAGTGTTAGGACGTAAGATCATGGACCACAGAATCAATTCTGAAATCTACTAATGAATTAGGAACTATTTCTTTGTACGGAAGAACACAAATAACTATAGATATAAATCCAAAATGTGTTAAAGATTTTTTCTTAAAATCTTTAACACAAAAACTTAAAAATAATACCATTTGTTTAGCAAAATATGTATTAGATTTTAATGCTAAATTTGTTTTTCCAAAATGTGTAAGATTTCCTAATAAGCTTCTATTAAAACAAAAACATAAAAATCAAATTTTAATTTGAGATTCCATTTATAAGTAATTTATAAAATCATTACTTTGCAATCACAGGGATTACGATTCAATATTGGGTGGAAATTGTAAATTCAATGTTCTCAGCATTGAACTGTAAAAATTAAAAAAAATAATAAATTGATATCAAAGAAAAACTATTAAAATTACACAACAGATATTTAAAATAATAATAATATCCAAATATATTTTTTGATTTTTCTATAAAGTAAATTGAGCCAAATGATAGATAAACAATTCAAATATCATCAATCATTATAAGAGTTTTCAATGAAATGATACTTTTTGTAACAGAAAATTATTAATTTTAGTTTCAATTATCTGAATTTTGCATCTTTAAAATCATTCTCAATTGATGATTTGTTCTGTTTATTGTTGAATAATTATATATATATACATATTGTAAGAATATTTTTTTCACAAAAGTTAATTAAATAAGATTATATAGGTTAGTGAAAAGTTGAATATTATGATTATTATATATATATATATATATATATATATATATATATATATATATATATATATATATATATATATATATATATATATTATTGTTCAGAGTTAAGCTAAGCAAAATTTTAATGAAAGGGAATATTACGTATTACGTTTAAGCATTTAAGAAATGCCTATAAATATTTATTGCATAAACATGCATTATTTCTATAGTAACGTTCCGTTTTTATTTATTTTAATAATGATGCTTTTTGAGGTTGCATTTATTTATATATTTTAATCTTGGCTCAGTAGCTCATGTATCTCAATTTCCGTAATGTCTTCTAAAATTAAACATTCAATTTTCTTGTATACAAGACAAAATATTTTTATCATTGTTAGCTAAAAATGGTAACATTTAGCTTAATGTAGTTTATTGGCAGAAGCAATTCTCCGGAATGGTAAATCTCCTGTTACATTCTTGCTAATGTTGGTTAATATATATATATTATTCTTCATCTAGGAAAAGTCTATTGTGGATTGAGATTAATTTATATTTATTTCCTTTACTTTACGACATGAAGATATGATACATTTTCAATATAAACAAATGTTGAAAATTTACCTGATGCAGGTATTTAAAAGAAAATTTTAAGCATGAAAAATTGCGTATATTTTTAATAATAGAAGATAAAGAAAAATTTTACAAACATTTTTATTGAAATTTTCATGTTGGAATTAAATTTGTGTGAAACTGAAAAAGAATTCTCAGTGAACGTTTTAAAATATATCTAAAAAATATCGTGTTGAATTTTATTACTCATAGTATTAAAGCTATTGATTATCAGTATTTGACTTAATTCAAAAATTTAACTAAAATTCATTTAGAACATATTTAAACTAACATATAAAATGATTTTACTGCTAAAATTTATTAAACTGATTTTATTTGTACTTTTAATAAAACCACATTGCCAAAACAAAATATTGTGATTTTGAAGGAATAAATTTTTAATTAGTTATGCATTAATTTTTAATGGATTATTCTTTGACAAATGACAAGTTTTCTTATATATCTTTGTGTTTGATGTTGTAATTCATATTGTAATATTTAAAAAGCATTTATTCATTATTTTTTATGCATATTGATATATATGTTTCCATTTATTAATACATTGATATATATATATATATATATATATATATATATATATATATATATATATATATATATATATATATATATATATATATATATATATATATATATATATATATATATATATATATCTCAGTCTATTAAAATATTTAATGAGGAAATATTTACATAAAAAATCTACACTACGTTCTTCTAAAGCACATCATTTAAATTGTATCTATAAGATATATTTAACTGATTCATAAGGAAGAAAAATATTAAACAAGTAAATAAATCAATGTGTGGCTGTAGAAACCATCGCCCTTCTTTGTGCCATATTAGATATAAGGAATTTAATTTGCTTACGTAAAACAACTTCCTTTCTTTCAATGAAATTTCACTCAATCATAAGGTTAAATAGGAAATTTATATTCTACATATTTTGAGTCAGCTAACTGTTTAAATTAGTATTAGTAGAATGGTCAACACAAATCATTTCTAGATAATAACGTCCCTCTAGTAGCAATTGTGTTAATCAGTAATATTTAAGGCCACAACATGCAAGCTGAATCTAAATATCTCAAAGCATTAAATTATTGCATAAACCATTGCCACAAGCTTCTGAAATATGGTAGGACTAATCTATGTTGAAATTTATAATTGCTGATTTATGCGTAGTAATACGGATGGATTTATATATTCCACTTAGAACTTTAGAGATGGATCACAAGATTATAAAAGCTTTATTCTGTTTTAAAATATATTTTTTAAAAAAGTAATTCAATGTCACTATACGTCCATAAATCATTTTAAAGTTATTGGGTCATTATGGTTTCGTTTTTTTCATCGATACAATTATTAATTTTATTTAACATTTTTCGGAAAAATAACACTTGAAATGTGTTTGTATTCTAGTTATATATAAAGTTATATATATAGTCTTCCAATAGCAAAGAATATTGTAATGACATTGCTATATATATATATATACTTATTTATTTACTTTGTATATTAAACTAGTTTAAACCTAGTTTAAATGTCGTATGGAGATATATATGCATATATTTTAAATCTACGTACATCATCATCATAAACAGTGAAGAAGTACAATATTTTAATTTAATTTATAAATACGTTATTCCTATTTACCTCATTCACACAAAGAGGTAAATAGGAATAACGTATTTATAAATTAGATTTTTACGTATTTATAAATTAGAAGATTTTATATGTCACTTAAAGTCTCCTGAATAGTCCAGTTCCAGAATTCGTTATGTAATGATGATATTTTTTTGATAAAAAAATATGGAATATTATAGCTTTGACATTATTAAAACACTTACGATGACTTTGATTTTTTATGTTAGACAAGTTTTATTTTCAATGCACATTTTAAAATTTACAATAAAGTATTTATAATAATTGTGGTATAAATCCATTTGTATCAATATGTGTAAATTAGAATTTACACATTTGTGCATGACTGCGTGTGTATAATGAAAAGAAATTTTATAAAATTTTAAAAAAATACACAATATTTTTTAGAAACTTACAAGAATCAAAGTTGAAGAATCCTAATATTAAATTCATTCATTTCATTATTACAGATGCGTAATGTTTATAAACTATTTGTTGACTATATGTTTAAACTAACATTATATTATTATCTAAAATTCAATATGTATTTAGTTTTTCGTATGTTAGAAATAATTTTTTATGTTAGGAAGTTTAAACCAAAAACAAATAAGGTTAAGAACATATATTCGTATTCATAAAAAACTTTCTTAAAACAAGAACGTGTTTGTTATTCGACAGTCATTTTTGCACACAAGGGCTTAGTAGATAGGGACCTTTCGTATAAAAGGGAATTCTGAACCACTACAAGTATACATGCGCAAGGTAGAATTCGAATCCACGAAAATTTGAAGTAAATGACAAAAAGCTAACCACTTGGTTGCACATTAAGATGTTTCGTTTAGTTTTTTTATTACAGGTATTTAAATTCCCAATTTTAAAAAAATCAGTCTCACACAGCATATATCTATTCAATGAATATTTTTTATTATGACAGAGTTTGCGCAAAAATTATCAATCTTCAATTAGAATTTAAAATTATTATCAATTTATATACTCATCCATAATTAACTTTACATGAAAATAATTTGCGTCATTTTTATGTCAAAGTCAGAAGAAAAGAAATACGTTAAACTTTGATACGATAATACAAAATTGAAGATGCACTAAAACGTGAATAATTTTTAGTTCACGTTTTATTAATATTCTCTCTGTTGCCTGCGTCAAAATTTAATATTCAATATACTGAAAAATACATGATGAAATTTAATACGTGAAATGATAAATTTTGATAGTGAAATGAAAAAAAATAAAAATATATAAATCGGATTTGTTTCATAACACCTTTACTTACCAGAATTAAAGTAAAAACTGTTTACAATGATCATCCTATTGTAAAAATTTTCATTCCCATTCAAAATAATTTTATATAATAAGGGAACACATTTAAAATTTTCTCGAATGGAAAATTTCTCATTAAAAGTTCTTTTTTGATTATTGCTGAAATGTAATGTTAAATGTACAATTGATATTAACTGACAAATATTTTAACAAAATTAAAGATGAGGAAGCTTTGTAAAAACATCTTACTATTCTGTTCAGGAATTCTTTTTATATGAATAGAATTACGAATTTAAAGAGTGCAAAAAATTAAGTTCATTCTCGATTCCTTTAATTCGCGTAATACGATTACAACAAACACTATAATAAGATTTGTAAATCGATTTGTATTAACAATGAATTCAAATACTTGCAGAGATTTTTCAGTGCCATTAAACTGTCTTAAGAATTGTTGGAAATAAAAAATAAAGAATAAAATTCCCAGTGCTCATTTTTGGAACTAAATAAGTAAATTTAAGAATTCAAACAACAGTGAAGACATCAGAATATATTACAGAATTCTATTTATTCACTGTAAAGTCTTTTTTTTTCTTCTCCTAAAATTCATCGCCAATTTCCAATCAATTTTTACAAAAATATCCTTAACATCCATTTTATTTCACATTCTCCAATTTTCCACTTTACTTTAAAGAAGTAAAAATCACCTCTTTTGAATTCATCACCCTTTCCACAGTTTTCTCAAACACGCTAAACTCAATCCTTATGTCGTGTTTATTTATTCCTTTTCCCTCCTTATCTTTAATCTCGACTACCCACCGTGGAAGGGTCTTTTACAAAAGGCGGTAAACAACACGTCCCATTGATAAGATGAACAAATCGACGAAAGGCCTTGCGTCTGAAGGAAATCTTTTCAGGCCCTTGATAAATGGAATTTTCTTCCAGATTAGAAAATTCTGTTGCATTTGTTGAGAAGGAGGTTTATTTTTAGAGCATTACGAAGAGATTTTTTCCCCTCTTACTAGGGATTTTTTGCTTGCTGAAGCCTAGAAAACTGCGGTCTGGATTGGGTTGATTAGAATTAATTAATTGTGTAAAAAAAGATCCTATTGATTACGTCTTCAGATTATAAATCTTCCACCATTTCCATTATTGAGAGAAAAAATAAGCTAATTTTGTGCACTTCTTTTTCTTCCATTAAGATGATATTAATGCGATTAGATAACATGAATGTAAAGGTTATGTTAAAAATGATGGAGCGATTAAATACACTGAATATTTTTTTTCTCCTAATCATTGAATTAAACCGAATAAAATTATTTTATATTCAGAAAGTTATCTTTTATCAAATAATAAATGGAATGAATCAAATAATTTAATTGAAGCAGAACATGTTTCTGAAATTAATTTATGACTTAATATGAAAATTAAGATTATTATATTTAACATAATATTTGTATCTAAACATTGAAAAAATAATTATTTTTTTCTTAAATTTTAAATTAGTGGAATGTGATAGTTTCAGCTTTTTAATTTTGTCTGTTATTTAGATTATAAAATTTATATATAGAATTAACAGTTTAATAATGTATAAATAATTCATAAATTCTTGGATAAATTGACATTTAATGGAGAACTTTGTTTTCTGAAAATACAATTTTTTTCTTATAACAGTAAAATCATTTAATATTATAACACTTTATGTTTCAACCAACTACAAATATTTATGTATAATAAACGATAATTGTTCTCTAAAAAATAATGTAGCTATTATCATTGTAAACAAGGTAGAGTTTGAGAATAACTTTAGCAAATTTTAAAATTTCAATTGCAGCAAAAAAACAAGTATTTGAGATGAAAAGATTATTTTAATAAATTTAATTAAAATGAAAGGCCCTCTAATTTTTTGCTAAAATTTAAAATACAGAAAGAGTAATTTGTGCATATTGAATTTGTCTATGGGGTAAAAATATTACAATGCTTTCCTCATTCGTATTTAAATAATTAAAAAAATAATTAATTGATCAATACAAATAACTGCATATAAAAATTACATGCAGTTATTTGTATTGATCAATTAATTATTTATGGAATTATTAAGGAATTGATGAAATATTCTTACATTATGTAATATTTCTCAACCACCAACAAATATCAATATTTAAAGCAATATCAACAAATATCAATATTTAAAGCAATTTTTATTATTTAATACCACAACTTACATTAAATCTAAAATATATTTCAAGGTAAATATAGTGTGATAAAGTTTATTAGAAATGATAAAAATTCAAATATTTTATATTTTTAAATGTGAATCTTTTAAACCCAGATAACTATCACATTCATGCAGAGCATTATTATAAGAGCTTTTTTAAGCTCATGCATTTCAAATAAACCAATCTCTACTGTTTCAGTTATTCTGACTACTACTTAGAAATAAAACTGCGAATAAAGTTGGTCGGGTTGGTTAGGATGTCATTCTTTCTATCGGGAAATACTGAGTTTGAATCTTGACTTAAACTTTCGGTTGTGTTCAATAAAGGCAGCAAGAGTATGTGAAATAGGATTTCATTAAAAATGTCCTCAAAATAAAATAATACCATTGGGAATAGTAAGTGTGTGAGATATTGAAAGATCACAATGATTCTAACCCAGCGACACACGCGGCCCAACATTGAAAAAGCATCAACTAGAATTAGTGGCAAGAAAATTATGCAAATTTCAGTGTAGTTGCACCTTAATGAGGTATAAAAATAATGTAAAGTGCGCAGCTCTCCAGTAAACGTAGGAAAAGATACAGGGTGAGGAACTGGTAAAGTTGACATTATATGCACCATTAGTGCTGCTTGGAAAAATAATAGTTGAAAGTTTGTCCTTTTCAAAAAAGACACCTGTAGTTGCAAAAAATAAAATACCATCGTCAACGGATTCAGTTACAGCAAACAGACGAGTTTACGAGAGTCTTAGTCATCGGACTGAGATGGGCTGTTTGGTCCTTATGGCAAATCACAGCTAACAGACAGCTGGACGTGTCCAAAAAGCTCCAGATGTGGAAGATGGTTGGAACAAGAAACTGTGGAACGCTTGCTTGGTGCCATTGCAGTGACGTCAGCACGAGTGCATCGACTCTTCTTGGTGGAGATAGTGGAAACCCTGCAAAGGACTTTTACCGAAATTCTGCAACATGTGCAAAAATATCCGGGATGCTCTTATATTGACCAGTCAGTATCTGGAATGACGATTAGAGTGATATGGATGAATGAGTGGTACTGAATTATTTTCTCAGATGAGTCACGCTTCTGTTTCTTCAGTGATAGTCCCCGCGTACGAGCCTGACTTAAACATAAAGGCAAGTTCAATCCTGCAGCGTCTGTACAATGCTTGACCACGAGAACATACGGCATCTTAGTTTGGAATGCCATTGAGTACGATTTCAGATCACCTCTAGTTCGTATTGACGGTATTCGTTACGCGAATACGAATGTTATGAGGATCCTTTGCTGTGGCTGGTGACACACTCCTGCCTTCAAAGGGTGTTCAATACCCTTTACCAGCAAGATAACTCCCGATCACACTTGAAATGCAAGTTATATAGCTGTTTCTCCAGCCACCGTGCTTAGCAGATCTCTCACTAATCTAACGCGTTTGGGACAAAATGGAATGCCATTTGCACGCCCTGGCATTGCCTCCTTCAGAAGACACACTTTGGCAAATGATTGATAAGGAATGAAGAGTCATTTCTCAGGACGTTATCCGTAGTCTCATTGTCTCAGTGTCTCGATGTTTTGTTTCATGTATCACCGTTCACGGTGATTCTTCAATCTACTGGCCCAAATTTGTTCTCACTCTGTATTATGCATATCATTTCGAAATACAGATCACGTATTGTTCTTTGTTGTCTCTCTCGGTTTGCCGAGTTTCGTCACTTTATAGCGATCCCATCTTGGTGTTTTAAATGTCGGCCAGTGTATATCTGACTGGTAGACACGAACTCTGGGATAGATGTAGAGCAGTATATCTGTGAGCGCCACAGAAAACTGCTATGTAACATGTACTCACAACTACATATAGTACTTTAATAACGACTTTGTTTTGAGCATTTGTGTCCAGCATGGACATTTGTCATATGATGAATACAGAAGTTTTCAAATCTTTTAACCTTGCGATTTGTGACTGCAGTCCATTTCTTACTATAGATTAATAAATTACCCTAGGAGAATAAGAACAAAGGATGCTTGAAATATATTTTATGACATTAAAATGTTGTAACAAAATACATATTCGAATATGAATTACAAAAATATATAAATTTCATATAAGTCTATGGAAAATATATGAAGGGAAATACTAAAATTTCATGATATCAAATTGCATATTATGTCCCGTTAAAATATTTTTAACTTATTCGTAATTAAAAAAAATTGAAAGAAATATGAAAGCATTGTTGCGTTGTATAATATGCAAATATAAAATAAATGCAGTAAGTAAACATTTACGTTCCGGAAAAACGTATTTATGTATATATGTATTCATGTATGTATGTGTATATGTATATATATATATTATATATATATGAATATATATATATATATATATATATGAATAAATATATATATATATATGTATATGTATATATATATATATATATATATATATATATATGCAAGCGAAATCAGAATTTTAATATATGACCAGGATATATGAAATATTTTTCTTCCAAAACATATGTACACATTCCGGGATTTTCTTTTCATCCACCTTTTGCACCTTTTTTTTCTGATGTCTGATATATCTTCCTGAAGAATAAGTTTAAAATACCCTTGACAACAAAATATCCATTTAGAAATGATACTGAAAAGAAATTGAAATTTATGAAGAAAGATATGTCTTGCACCTTAGAAAAAACCCGAAAAAGTTTATTTAAACATTTTCTTTCACTGATGCATCTAGTGAATGGTTTTTCCTTTTTTTTCGGAGTTTTTGGAACCATTTGTTACAAACACCAAGATGCTATATCTTTTGATGCCACGTTATCAAAAAAGGAAAGAATTCTTTCAGGGAAAGAATATGCATTAGCATCTTTATATTCCTGTGTTGAAATGTAAGAATTCTGCCAAGCTGTTAAAATAAATAATCATTAAAATCTACTGTTTTTGAACAATTTAAATCCTCAAATATACTTTATAACAGAAGACAAAGTATTTTGTATCTGTATTAGATGCTTAACAATTGTTTCAAAGAAAAATGTATACTTATTTAATTTTCTTATTCTGTGAGCTGTTGGAAAGTCAATTTTTAAATAGATAGATAATATTTACATAGATAGATTTACAAATATATAAAATTATAAAAATTTAATGTACATATATGCAGCAAACTAGAATAGGCATTAATGAAAATGGACATTAACGCCTATTCTTGTTTCAAACATTCACTTTACCTGTTAAAAAGTCTAATTTATGTTTTCGTTTATGATAATTATGAATTCCTTGTGATATTGGAGCTGTCTGATACATTTTGTGTGGGAATGTTAGCTGTTAATAATCAGCACAATTTCAGAAAAAACAACATTTAATTCAACATCGAATTTTTTTTCCATATTTTTTATTATTTCATGATTAAATATAAAATGAAATTATGGCTAAATCTTCATATATATATATATATATATATATATATATATATATATATATATATGTTATTTCATGTTATTTGTATGCTTCCTTCGATCTGTTGCATTTACGGTGGCCAGCAGTGTAGATTATTCAATTAACACCGCTTCCAGAAAAATTGTGTATATAAGCGTAAATATGAATATTACTAGAGAAAAGTAGCATTTTTGTGTTCAGACGGAAATGAGATCGATAACTGATCCATTCTTTTCAGTTCCAGTCAAAAATCTTTGCTCTAACAGCTCCGTTATATATATATATATATATATATATATATATATATATATATATATATATATATATATATATATATATATATATATATATATATATATATATATATATATATATATATATATATATATATATATATATATATATATATATATATATATATATATATATATATATATATATATATATATACAGTGTTAAATTATATTTATATAAGGGAAAATTTAAAATAGTACAAACTACACTACTGGCCATTAAAAATGATACACCAAGATGGCGACATGCTACAGACATGAAATTTATACGAAAGGAAGAATGTAATTGGCTTTTCAGCGCATTCAGACAAAGCAGGCGCCAGTAGCGACACCTACGTTGTGTTTAAATGAGGAAATTGTTCAGCCGGTTTCTCATATACAAATTCCATTTGAACGTTGCTGTCTGGTGAAAAGTTGTTGTGATGCCTCATGTATGACGGAGACATGCGTACCAGCACGTTTCTGACTTTGATAAAGGTCGAATTGTAGCGTACCGCGATTGCGCAGTATCTTATCGCAGTATTGCTACTCGCGTCGGTCGAGATCCAATGACTATTAGCAGAATATGGAATGGATGGGTTCAGGACGGTAATACGGAACGCAATGCGGAATAGCAACGGCCACCTATCACTAGCAGCCGAGAAGATAGGCATATTATCCGCATTGCCGTAATGGATCGTGCAACCACGTCACGAGCCGTGAGTCAAGAAACGGGATCGTTTGGAAGACAACAAGTGTCTGCACGAACAGTTCGACGACGTTTGCAGCGGCATCGACTCTCAGCTCGGAGACCATGGCTGCGGCTTCCCTTGACGCTGCGTCATAGACAAGAGCGCCTTTAAAGGTGTGGTCAACGACGAACCTGGACGCACGAATGGCGAGACATCTTCTTTTCAGATGAATCCAGGTTCTGTGTACAGCATTATGATGGTCGCATACGTGTTTGGCGGCATCGTGGTGAACGCACACTGTCAGCGTACATTCGTCATTGTCATACTGGCCCTTCACCTGGCGTGATGGTATGGGGTGCCATTGGATACACGTCTCGGTCACCTCTTATTGTGAGTATCTATCTTGTTCGCATCGACGGTGCTTTGAACAGTGCACGTTACATTTCTGGTGTGTTACGACCCGTGGCTCTACCCTTTATTCGAGCCCTGCGAAACTCTACGTTTCAGCAGGATAATGCCCAACCGCATGTTGCCGGTATTGTATGGACCTTCCTTGATACGGAACATGTTCGGCTGTTGCCCTGGCCAGCACGTTCTCCAGATCTTTCACCAATAGAAAACGTCTGGTCAATGGTTGCCGAGCGACTGGCTCGTCACCAAACGCCAATCACTACGGTTGATGAACTGTGGCATCGTGTTGAAGCTGCATGGGCATTTGTATCTGAACATGCAATCCAATCTCTGTTTGAATCTCTGAACATGCAATCTCTGTTTGACTCAATGCCCAGGCGTATATCTACTGTTATTACTGCCAGAGGTGGTTGTTCTGGGTACTGATTTCTCAGGATCTATCCAGCCAAATTTTATTGAAAATTCAATCACTTGTTATTTTTAGTATAATATATTTGTCCAATAAATATCATTTTGTTATCTTCATTTCTTCCTGGTGTTGCAATTTTAATGGCCAGTAATGTACATTAGATTCTTATAACTATGGTTTTATTCATTTAAAATTATTAAGAAAAAAACCAATACAAATATTTTAAGTTTTCTGTAGTAATTTTTGATACGTAGTTGTAATAAAAAAAACCCAGATGTAATATAGTTATCCGTCTATTTTTGTTTATATAACGAAATTAATGCTGTATGTAAATAATTGCTTAGCACCTGAAATATAATTATTTTTATTTCCAAGAAATGAAATCGATTAACCATATTCTTTTGATTCTTCAAATTTTTCAATACAGAGGAGAGTTAAAGTTTGGTATTGTGGAATTGAAATAAAAGACCAATTAATATATTTGCTTATCTTTTAAACTTATAAACACAAAAATTTACAAATGTTTGAATTAATTTAATAATATCTTTTTTTAATTTCATTTTCCAAACAGCTATTCAATAATCACTATGGACAACTAATTCAGTTTTCTTTATTAGAAATTTAAATTCAATTTTTCATAATTTTGTTAAATATTGAATTATTTAAATCACATAATATTCTTGTGTTACTAAATTAAATTGTTTTATTTCAAACTAATAAGATACGATACATTTTAATATCATTGCGTACCATGATAGAAAATATTACATAGCATTTTATAACTTGGAACTATTGTTTCATTAAATAATAATCACAGAAATTATGTATTTATTTATTCTAAGTTAATTCATGTTAATTTATAATTAACGTTTATAATATCAACATTTATACGCATTCGAAAGCTCAAATATAACAAAGTGAATATATGTTGATATTAATATTTACTCGTACATCAATTAACAGCAATTCTTCTATTTAAATAAATAATTTCATTCCAGTTGCTATGTGCATTTATTGAGATGATATATGTACATGTTAAGTGAAATACTCGTCAATAAATGTCCTTTAGCCAAACTAGAAATGCAGATGAGAAATACGGCATATAAACAGCATTTATGTGTTTGTATATTAAGCTGGCGCAGGTGAAGGCTTTTAATTATACTTCATTGCTGATGGATGGCAGGTTGTGCCTAATATTTCAAAGCAACCCCCGAAATCACTCGCATCTCTAATAGTCTCATTCATCAGTTCGCAGGAATTCAACAAACATTCGTCAACGATTCACTCCCAGCTAGCTTGACAGCTAACTCAACAGAGAACAAATCGCTCCATTCTCACCAGATTTTAGGACATTGATGAAACTAAAAGAATAACGGTATCTCCTTCTGTAAACTATTTACATAACTGATTTTCGATTTGAATTGAAAATTATTGAAATTCGTATGCAGTTTACATTGTTACTTAATCTTGACCGGTACACTCTGCATCCTTATAACGGCGCTTCAATTCATTTGATTAAAATGAAATGGTCTAAAATTATGATAGATTGTTGTAATTTTTTGATCGTTTTTTGTATAGAAAATTGTTACATAAAGAAAAATTGCATGAATTGAGTAATCTTGTTAGAAGTAATTATTACAAACCTAAGGTTTCTCTTTTAAAGATTAATTCTAGAATTTATTAGATCTCTTTTTTATCTTATTCATAACTTTGGCAATACACACACACACATACACACACACACACACACACACACACACACACACACACACACATATATATATATATATATATATATATATATATATGTTTATAGACATACTGGTCAATAAATCATTTGCGTCAACAACTGTTACAAAAAAGTACAGTTTAAAAATATCATATTTCCCTTTGCGCTTCGAAGCAAATTTATTTATATTTCAAAGTGCTGATAAATATTACAAAATATATATCATGTATGTATTACAAAAATTGTCAGTAAAATATATAATATAATATGAAATAAAATAATACTTTATTTCATTTTCTATAATAAAATTACTGGATTATTTTTAAAATATATAAAACAATGATCAAAATTAAGTATGATGAGAATACATGCATTAAATTTATACTTAACTAAAAATCAAATCAGTCATATCCTTTTCATTGTGAACTGTCTTAAAATTTTCTTCTTGAAAGTTTTATTTTTAAACATTTATACACTTGAGACACAAAAAATAACCTCGATCGTATATAACTTGTTCCATTTGAAAAACAAATTTAGTTTTAGTAATTGCAATTTTATACACAAAAAGAAATAAGATTCAATTACCATTTTTTATCTTCTTTAGCTTTAATAGCTTAAAAAACTATTTGAATTCATTTATGAATCATTCCACGTGAAAGTGATAAATGTTATAATAATTAATAAATTCTTACACAGCTATATATTTATACACAGAGTTCTTCCAACTGCAGATCAGAGTTTGTTATCTTTATTTATACTATTCACAAACAACCATTTTACGAAGGATGAAGTGATGAGTGAGTTATTGGTAAGTACGGTAATGTGTAATATTCCTAAGTTAAATGTCTTAGTGAAACATTCCTTAAATAAATATCTTAATTAAACATTCCTTAATTAAATGCCTTACTTAAACATTCCTTAATTAAATGTCTTAGTTAAACATTCCTTAACTAAATGTCTAAATACAGACATTAAAACGACCTTCAATGAAAATTCCTAAAGATTTTTTTAAATGCACATTTTAAGTATTATGTAGTTCCTGTGTATTAATATTTTTATTTTTATTATATTAAAAATAAACATGTATTTGTTGTTGCACCTTCTTTACCTTAATTTATATTGCATGTTTACAACTTCATTTGTCTCTAGTAATCTGTTGTTGTCAATCTCCATGTCCAATCTCTGCTCTACGAGTTTCTTCGCCCTCAGGAAATCATATACTATAATAGATAAATCCCTTTAGGTCGTTGTAGGACGAACCTAAACAATTAAGAATATGTACCAAAGAAGCCTCCTTTTGATTTGATTTCTAACAAATCGGGTGGTTTTTTGACTTTCTTTGTAGACAAGACTTCTTAGAGGGTTCATAGACGGAGAGGAAAGGCAACCTCTGATACTCCAAAGACATGAGCACCAGAGATAAAGGACTGTCTAAGATTGTTTACATGTAAGTGTTTAGCTGGGTAAATTAGAATTATATTTAAATCTTGGGTGATACTACTAGAAGAATGCGATGTATTTCCTTCATTCCACCATCTTATTAAACCCATCCTACCTCTCATTAAATAATCCTATTCCATCCATCTTAGAAATATCCAGATGTACTTCCTTTATTAAACAGAAAGACACCCCGTAGCTACGATGAGGAAACCTACAATACTAAAGTGGGGAGTGTTTTAATTACTTTATGTTATATTTATTTCTCATGTATGTTTCAACAATCTTTTTGTGTAGTGTTGAAATTATATATAGTAAACCATCATGCATCTTCGTAATATTGAGTTCAATTTACAAGAGCAGCACACACTAATTTTCTATTAAACTTATTGAAAACCACCACCAATGTACCAGTCATAAGCAAGTGGAATGCCCCATTTAGCCCCTATTTTTCTTTTTTGAGCTGAATGCAATTCAGTGTAGATGTTGGCAGTAATGTTTGGAGAAGAACTAACTGCGCCCTTTTTAGGAAAAACGTCCACTCTCTTATTTCTATGTATATGAAACGAATTTGTCCCTGACAAGTTTGTGTTTATGAGAAATATATTTTTTAGTTTTATTTAAATGTAAGTGTTTATTCAAAAACAAATTTGAAGATTTCATGAATTACGAATGAATAATCTATGTTCTTAAAATATAAATTTAAAATTTCGCATATAGGATTTAGGTGTTGTCTTTAAAAGAACATAATTATGTCTTAAATATGGAATAATATCCTGAGAAATCATGAAAATAAATTTATGAATCCACAAGAAAAATTTTAATATTTCAATTCAAAGAGACACATTTATACCTTAAATACATACAGAGAAACTAAAAATCTATATCCAAACACTTATTCCAAATTCAGTCTTTCAGTGGCAAATTTAATTAAGCATTTTTTATCGACAACCTAAATTAGAATAGAAACTTTATTATCTGCATTCAATATTTTTTTAAATAAATGGATAAGCTCATTTTCAAATTTAATGAAATTCTCTATATAAATTACATAGTTAATTTTAAATTTCATTAAAAACTGTAAAACAACTTAACAAAATTACAAGTAAAATACAGACACGTGTGAAAGAAAATATATTTGCACAAAATAGCTAATCTTTATTTAAACATATATTACATCGTGGAAACAGGAAAACTGCGAACAGAAACAGCCCATGATACTCTCAATACAAACACCAGATTCAGAGACACCACGTCAGTTAAAAAATTAAATACGATCCCATCGTATTGTTATCAATTCTGTAAGAAACGTCGTGCTTACCTTTGAGAAGGAACTTCATCTTAAGCCAATACCAAAACAAGCTTTAAGGTTCCTCCTTCTCAATGAAGGAGCAAAAGAAGAAGGAGAAAAAAACAACTTTCCTTTAAAAATAATTTTTTTCTCTCCTCAGCTTTCTACTTCTCCCTTCCTGTGTGATAAACCTTGTTTACTTTTCTTCTTTCAGAAGTTTCGACAATTTCTTTTCTTCTGCCGTTGTGCAAGCCTTGTTATCTACTGCATCGGCACTAATGCCCCATCTTCAAGGGTACCATTCTTCTTTTTTTTTATTCTCTTATATGAAAGTACCACCGCTTTCTTACTCCCCGACTTCCCAAAGAAAAATTGATTTTCCTATTTCTTGGGCTACTTTCTTATTTTTTTTTCGTCGTCTCATCCAATACGTTTAAAGCTACGACTCGTTTTTTTAGTCCTCTCTACTACATTAGATGAATTATATTTCTTGTTAAATTTCCACCCTTAGATGACGTAAAAGGAATAGACCAGATATCCTTTCTCCAAACCAGCGACAATGGAAGAAGAAGAGTTTGCTCATAAAATTTATTTATTTTTTTTTTACTGAAAATGTTCAAAAAGTTTAATAAAAGATACTTCATTATATGATATTTGATCTTTTATAATAAGTAGACTTCAACTCTGGTATTTTTTTTTATTACTTTTCTGAAGTAATCAAACAAAATCGCTTTGAACTTCGCATTGTAAAATAAAAAAATATATCAATAAAAACTTTGTTAAAGGATAGACTGCTCTAGAACTAATAGTTACTAATCATTTGTATCTGTTTCCTGATATATAGTTTAAAATGTTTCTTTAAAAAATTACCCGATTCTATTTATATTGTTAGATAAAATTTCTGAGAAAAATCAAGATATAAATATAGTATATTTAGGTAAAAGTTAAGCACTTTAAAGAAATTTTTACTCACACCAAAAGTTTTTTTTTTATATGCATGCAATAAATTACATAATCTTTTACCTTACAATTGGGACAATATTCTCATGTTCTTAAATTTATTATTCATTCTGTAGCTGAATTAATAAATTATGTTAACTGATAAAACATCTGATGAGATCAATTAATATGTACTTTAGTTACATTAACTTTATTATCGTGTAAGATTAATGGATGAGATGTGTAAAAAAATGATCAATTGTGATAAAACTAATTTTATATTTAAAAGCAAATCTTCATTCACAAAAAAAATACTTAAAATTTATAAATTTTATTTACTTAAAAGAAATGAAAAACGGGTAACATTTGATAGTATTTTACTTAGTTCATCATTCTATAAATATTAATTTATAATTTAAATCATACGTGTAAAAATAGTTTTGTAAATTGAATTGTAATTTTTAATAATATATAAGCCATATATGTGATGTAAATCAAATTTTAAATTTTAATTTTAGTTGAAAAACTTTCCAAGGTTTACAAAATACAGAATAATATAAGTGATGAAAAATATGTCGCTCAAAATATTGACATAATTCATTTGAGAAATGAATACATTTGAGATATTAAATGGAATTTTATTCATCTTTAAATTATTTCTAAAGTATTTTACAATTCAAGAACAAACATTCAAAAATCAGTTTAAGTAGGAAAGGAGATGTCTGAAAATTTAAAGCTATACAGCTAGATTATTTGAAATTACTTGAAAATATTGATGCATGAACTTGTGATAAGTATTTTTAAAATAAATTTCTCAGTTTAATTCAAAAACTGACTTTGAATTTAATCAAAATAATACATAAATTTTGTAGATTTATTACTTGTTCTAAGAACACACAAAATTACAATTTTCACGTTTTGTAGAAATTGTGTTCTTTAGCATTTTATTTAAGTTGTCTCAGTTTCAGAAAATGTGTAAATAATATATATGCATCTAAAATTTACTTCATATATTTTATTAAAACAATTCCTTTTTCTATATCTACAACAAATTATTTCCTATACTTTATGTCTTCAAAACAAAGATATTATATACTCGATTAAGTATGCTTTAAGGAAATTTCTCCGTTTTAATAAAATTGTTCTTTTAAAAATCATTTTGTGCACAATTTTCCTTTTAACTGTTTTGGATCTAATTTTATAATTGTTGTGATTAAAATGTGTAATTTTACATTAAATACTAATATATTAATTTGAAGCATTAATGAATTCATTTCTAATTTAGTATCAAGCAATCAATGCATTATTCCTTGTTATGGATATTTCAAGGAACTTTAACTTGTCATTAATTGACATTTAGCTGGTAATATTTGAATTGTTTCATAGATAGTACAGTCTTAGTGTGATTTTGTAAAGCGAAATACATTCAGGTTGTCACCTGAAACAGAAATATATGAATAGAAATGAAATAGAAATATATATATCATATAATAATCCATTAATTGCATATAAGGAGACTTTCTATTTAGATCCAGTATTATTCTCACTGAAAATCTGGAAAAATATTTCTGTTCTTGTGTATAAATATGGAATGAAAAGGGTGAACAAGAAATGTATATACATCTAGTAATACCTTAATAGCATATAAAGAATATCTAAATTTAAATATGTTATTACTAGAAGTTTTGTGTGAAAACATATATATTTTATTAAAATTTCATAGTCTCTGTTATATTAATAATTAAGTCTTCTGCGCAAAAATGAAAATGAAAAAAATTATATGTTTGCAGATTAGTAAATTATAATGTATATGTGAAATATTAATATATTTTAAGAGTAAAATTGGAATATATGCGTACAAACTGCTTAAAGGATTAATCATTAATTTCGTAAATAAAACAATGCAATTCTTAAGAAAATTATAATAAAAAACAGATTTTTGTATATTGTATTAAAATGTTAATTTTCTTAATAAAAATGTAATTATATTTTATTATTTGTGGTTTGTGCTTTGTTTACATTAAGAAAAAAATTAACATATTAATAGAAGTCTCACGTTTTAGTACAGTTATATTTCTCCCTGATTGCAATAAAAATTGCACTAAGGAAACATAAGCAGTAAGAAATTACATTAGCAGTTTCTTTTATTACATATTTCACTAATGAAAACTAAGATAATTACATTAATGGAACCAATGTGTCTGAAAGGAATAAAAAATATTTTGGTTCTAAACATAGATATTAAATTATGCGTAATATATGGATGTGTGTATATTTATATATTAATACTTTCGTGAATTGAAGATAGTGATAAAGTAAGCTTTATATTATTTTGTGGGATTAATATTATATTAATAGTGGCTAGAAGAAAGAAAATTTATTTATTTCTATGATCTATGTATATAATTTAAAATAAGTCTAAATATTTACTGCTTAATTTAAGCATATTCAAACTGAGTTAAAATACTTCAATTTTGATTCTTTATACAACATTAAAATAAGAGAAAATATCAGTCACTTTACATTAAAAACCAATGAAAAGTTTTTTTTGTGAAACATTTTTCAAAAGCTATTGTTTCACTAATTAAATAATGCTCCATTTCTATAATAAACTTAAAATTATCAAAATAATAATTTTTTAAAAATAAATTGCATTGTTATTGATTTTTTAAAAAAAAATAATAAAACATTTGCTAAAAATAATTTCTGCCATGAAATTTGTTAAAAAGAGAAATTTGTGTCATAAAATTTGTTAAAAAGAAAAATTAGTGTCACGAAATTTGTTAAAAAGAGGAAATTGTGTCATGAAATTTGTTAAAAAGAGAAATTTGTGTCACGAAATTTGTTATAAAGAGAAATTTGTGTCACGAAATTTGTTAAAAAAGGAATTTGTGTTATGAAATTTGTTAAAAAGAGAAAATTGTGTCTAAAGAATTAAGTTTCAATAAATGCTAAGGTAATACTATTTAGTACATTTGGAATAACACTATTATTAAATAAATAAACATAAAAAATAGTCTATCGAAATTCAAAATAAAAATTTTATTCTTTTGAATAATATTTATTTACGTAAATTATACCATATATGTATGACTTTTTATTTATTTATATTATACTGCTTAATTTGATCCATTATATAATATTAATTTTAAATAGGCTTAATTATTTCATTTCAGTTCTTCATAGGGTTTTCTTCTTTTCTTACAATCACTGACAGCTATCGTTTATTATGAATGTGATATTATTTAAATACATGTACGATATGAGACAATAAAAATAATTCCTTAAAATACAAAATTTTATTACTAGATTCCCTCATTGTCCCAGAAGCTTTTTAACTTCAATTTGAAGTATATTTCTGGATTAATAACTTCTTTTAACATTTCAATCTATAATGCTTATTTGTTATTTTATTATTGTAATGGATTTTGCCTTTAAAAGTCAGTATGAATTATAATTTTATATTTAGGTCTTAACTAAAAACCAGAGAACAAAATTTTTCTGCTAGCATGATAATAGTGTAATAAAAAAAACTGATAAACATAATGTTTACTTCTTTATGCTCTATTTATTCAACATTTCAATTTAATTTTCCTGATTAAAAAATAAAACCCCTTATTGATTGCATTTTTATGATTAATGATAAATTTTTAAACAGCATTCAGATGAAAGGAAATTTTATCTAAATCTCTTCTGATTCCTAAAGGATTACCTGAACCTCTCTCATGTAAAAATAACAAATGTAATAATACTATAAATAAAATTACAAAAGGTAAAATAAAATGAAACGAATAAAAACGAGTCAAAGTAGGATTACCTACTGAAAATCCTCCTCAAACCCATTCTACTATTATTACCCCCACATAAGGAATAGCAGACAATAAATTAGTAATTACAGTAGCAGCTCAAAATGATATCTGTCCTCAAGGTAATACGTAACCTAAAAATGCAGTAGCTATTCTTAATAATAAAATAGTAACACCAGTTATTCAAGTTTTTCTAAATCGGTAAGAACCGTAATATAATCCCCGCCCTATATGAATATATATTAATAAAAAAAATATTCTAGCCCCATTAGCATGAAACACTCGTAATATTCACCCATAATTTACATCACGCATTATATGAATAACTCTATCAAAAGATAATTCTACTCTTCCTGAAAAATGTAAAGCTAAAAATAACCCTGTAACAATCTACAGAGTCAATGACGTCATCTTTTGATCATGATAAAAAAAAATATTCTATTCATGGTGTTTTTAAATTCCAAATGAAAAATCATTTTCTTCTACCTTCATATATCTTCTGCTACCAATGTGAAAACATATTTGATTTTAAATAAAAAAAGACCTTTGAAGATTAAATCTCTATGAAAAAATATTTTATAAGCCACAGCATCACATTTCACCAATATCAATCAAATGGTAAGCAAGAGGAGAGGGAATGTTTGGGAGGGAAAAACATTCATCACACTGGAACCCACCACATGAAATAAAGTCACTTTTCCATCTTCCCTTTGCAGAAAATAATTTTTCCCTGCCGGAACACACATCCAGTTCTCTGATTAAGAGGAAAACCTGCCAAGGCCGAGAGAAAGGATTACCGGCTTATGTAGACTGAAGGTGAGAGATTATTTCTAAGTCTCTCCTGGCTTTAGGTAAAGGGCTAAAACTAGCCGCTGTATCTACGAGAGTATTTCCAATTTCGCTATGGTTCCGGTGTATATGTTTATCTGTCGCCATGCTTATTTATAGCCCCTTTCCAGCAGGAAATTCAGTTGAAGGGTGAATGGGAAGGGATTTATGATCCTATAATTATTTTGTTAAATAAAGATCTAGTGAAGTCACTGTGACTGGGCAGTAGCATCTTTTATCATATCCAAGAAGTTAAAATCCTTTGTTATGTCTTTTTGTCGAAAATAATTATAGCTGCTTTTTATAAATGGTAAAGAAATACTTTTAGTTACAAAATTCCACAAATTAATTATTATCTAGATATCACTCATAAATCCATTTGAATGCTATATTGGATGGAATTTTAAAATGAAGAAATTTGATGACTGTATATAATGATTTAATGATATATGATAAAAATATTAATCTGCAAAGTTTTCCATATTGTATTATTTTTACAATCAAAAACAAAATGTAATATATTATAAAATTTCAATGCATGGAAATATTCTATTTATTTTCAAGTATTTTAATGGACAAAGTCATCTAATAAATTTTCGTTGTTAAAAATTAGTTATCTAAACTATTTCGAACCAGCATATCATAAATTTAAACGTATCTAATAATTTTTGCATATTTTTCAGAGAAATAAACCTTTATTCAAGTAAAACATTTACATATGTAATGTTCTTTCATTTGTTTACTAAATACAAAAATGGGGAAAAAAATAACAAAAATAAATCTTCGCTTATTATTATTAACTGTAATCAAGTTTATAACATATTATTCTTAAATATTTATTTTGTAATTTTTTCAAAAAAAAAAAAAAAAAAAAAAAAAAAAAAAAAAAAAAACACTTTTATCGAAATTAATATTTTTGTCTCCATAGATTTTTTTATGTTTGGTTTTTCTGAATGAGAAATGTCCATTCTGTAAATAAAGAATTATAATTGCATAAAACCCTACTTGCAAAACTGTCAAAACTTCATATCAGGTTATAACTTATTTCAAAAAATGCTCAAAATGTCTTCTAAAGAAGAAGAATCGTGAGATCTAGATGACTAATGAATTACAAGGTAAATTTGTAAGCATTTATTGTATAATGTTTTGTTAATGAGACATAAAAGAATGCAAATTCAATCTGACTATCAGCGCAGACATACCCTCTGTTATCAAAGAATTCAAAATTAAAGAGTTCATTATCAAAACAATAAATTCTGTTATAAAATGGTGAAGATGATTGAGTCAGGCATGACTGTTATTTGACTTGAATTTGCACAATATGAGAGGTAAGTGACCAAACAGTCTGTTAAAATATTTAATGCATCATATTGGTTCATTCATTCATATTCCAGTACAGGTTTATTCGGTTCATGCAAACAGCTTCTTATAATCTGATAACACTATTTTTTTGTCAATTATGTTCTAATTCCTTAACATTTGTGACGTTTTTGTGAATTATAGGTGAACCAGACTTTGAAGAGTTTACTTACAATCAAAATGCAGCAGAAATTTTAAGAATTAGAACCTTTTATACGATTTGAATTATCCATTGTGAATGACCAAGGATCATAGATTCATGAGTCTTTTCCATATCAGATAAATCTATCCGTCTGTCACAAATTCCAACAAGAATCGTCAGAGCAGTTATCAGTTGACCAATTAAAGTTTTGTGCCATACGATCAACAACAGCTAACATGTGGCTTTTGCTTTGAAAACCCTATATATATATATATATACATACATACATATGTATCAACTTATGGTCTATTAAACAATTCGTATGAAGATAGTTATTGAAAGAGACTGTCTAACATTAAAATCAGTATCAATTTGAAAAAATAAATGTTCTATTCTAATTTTGTTTAAGAGTTTTTAGCAATTTCCAATAATCCTATTCTTAATATTTTTTACAGTTCCCTCATTATCTGAGGTTTGGAATTCTTTGGAGTGCTGACATTAATTGTCCATCGAGGAAGTAGTCTTATTAGACAATTCAAACTTTATCTTTATCTTTTAGATAGAACTATCCAAACATTATAGTTTTTTTTTTTTTTAACTAGAACTATCTTTTAGTTTCAAACTATATTGCTGCCTTTTAGATAAAACTATGTGTTAGATTCAAACTTTATCGTTATCTTTTAGGTAGAACAATCTTTTATATTCAAACTGCATCGTTATCTTTTAGATATTATGTTTCATTTCTCATGATCCAAAAATAAATCAAGGTCCAAAAATAAATCAAAGACAATCAAGGTCATTTAATTATTAAACTGCAGCAGCAATAACTGATGCGAAAGCATATACCGGGACGTTTTGTCTTGTAAATGTACTGTATATATATATATATATATATATATATATATATATATATATATATATAAAATTGATTGGTTTCACATCTTCATTATGTATATGTAAACATCTATCAGAGTTCTCTGTCACCTGAGTATATAAATTAAACTGTATTCTAACAAAATTTCATTGAAATGTTTCTACTAATCGGAAATAATCGACCAAATTTAAAATTCTGTGATATTCTGACACTTGAGAATAAATAAAACTGTATTGTAACGAAATTTAAATTTTTTTACTAATTCTAAATATAATGAACCAAATTTTAAAACTTTCTGAAGAAATTTTATTGAATATCAATCAAACTATCCTAATAAATTAATTAGTTAAAAAAATTTTCACGCGTTGTATTTTCAAAATAAAATTCTTTCAAAATTTTAAAACTTCTATTTACAAAGTTGAATTTTAAAAATCTGTGCTTTGTTATTTATTAATTTGAGTATCTATATAATTTCTGAAGAAATCTAAATAAAAAAATGCACTTATCATAATATAGGTTTCTATAAGAAATATAACAAATTTTTTGAATTGATAATCAAACGAAATATTAATTAAAATTGTCATGCACTAAGTTAAATCAATGTAGTAAAATAATTATATTTAATGGTTAAAAGCAAATTGATTCATTTAAATTATTGTAAATATAAAGGACACAATTCGCCTTAAATCACACACACATTATTATAAAAGCAAATTATTTCATTTATATTATTTGCAAAATGGAGTAAACTGCAATTCATACTTCAAGTATTTTTTCTGGTAATAAATTGAATGAAATTAATTCATAAATCTCAATTTTTCAATTTCTTTTTCAAAACTCTTAATCCTCCTTTAAAATATTTCATATGATTACTAATTTCAATTTTATAATGATTATATATTTTTGATTTTTCTGGGAAAAATTTGCATTTAATAAAAAACAAACACCCAGTACCATTACAAAAATAATTTAATACATTTTTATGAAAAAAAAAATGTTTTATTATTCTGAATGCCGTCAATAATTAACTTTTCATTTTTTAAATCTTTGACTATTAAAAAATATAATTAATATTTCCTAAGAAATTAAAGTAGCACTTTTGAAAATCAGTTAAGAGGTTCTTAAGTACTATTACTTAAGCATCTCTTAATCATTCTTATTTTAGAATAGCATATTTTTAAATAATTTATTTCTTTTATAAGTTGTTACCACATTTTATTATTCAATTATTAATTGTTTCACATTTTATGAAAACTAATTATTTTTGTACATTTTTGCCTTAATTGGAAATAAATTGCCTCAATTAGTTTTTAATATTTAAAACACCTATGCATGCTTGTTTCCACAGGCATTAGTATAAATATGTTTAATATTAATTAATATGCTTTTCAATATTTAATCAAGTTTACATGATTTTAATTAACTTATAGTTCAGTTTAAGCCTTAAAACAATTTCCAATTACTGATATCAATTTTGTTTGGAAAACTTTGTTTTTACATTATTCACTTTGCATCTTTGTGTAAATATTTAAGAATAAAGTCAATACTGTAATTATTCATATTAAGAATAAAGTCATTTCTATAATTTCACGAATAAGTAGAATCTGAAAGAATATTAAACTTTTATGTGACGTGTATAGAGGATGAACTGAAATAAGTATATTACATGTTTTAAGAAGCATTAGGAACTATTTTAGAATTGCTAAACATGTACGGACACTGGAAAAAATATAAAAAGCTGAAATTTCAAAAAAGAAAAGTAAGTCATCTATTTCTCTCAGCATTCTTTGAAAAGTGCAACAAAAACATGTCAATCAATTTCTATATTTTAGGGGAAAACATATTGAATATAAAATGTAAGTGTCAGTTTTGATCTTTCAATAATGATGGTTTAGATGTTAAAGATCAAGCACGTAGCTACATTGGATCGACAAATAGATATAAAGGCTTGCAAGAGATTCAAACAATTAGGAATATCAAATATATTGTAAGAAAATTATCTTCCAACGATTAGGAATGTTACAAGGAGATATCTAACTCTTTACCCGCGATGGTAGATATTCAGAAGGCAAGAAGAGGAGTCCTAGATTCTTTGAAACGAATTTTAATGGAAGAGGAAAAATGATTATGTTATTAAAATCTAAAACATAAAGAATATTTTGTGAATCCAACTAAAATAGCAATATCAAAACATAAAGGAGCAATTTATTGTAAAAATGTTAGATGATACACGTGTTAAAATGTGTTAAAAGCTGTATAAAAACTGCTATAAATATAAACTTTGAAATCTCTGCAATCGAAAATAGGATTCAATCAAAAACATTTATTTATTGCAAAGCTGTGCATATGGTGAAATTAGGCATTATATAAAGTAAGGTTAATATAACTAAGCATGAATACATTACGTAATGATAGATGGAAAATTTGAAACACAAAACATATTTAATCCCAGCATAGTTTATTACAACTATCATTGAGTTCTATTGATCACCATTGTTTTGTTTCGTTGAATCTGGGCAATTAATAAAAAAATGGAAAATGGCTTCAAAATATAAATAAAACAATTTGATTAATATTGCTGTCATTAATCAGCTATCATGTATGATACTAGAAAGTACAAGTGAGATGTAAGATATTGTGACGAATGGAAATATTACTCTTGGGTCTCAATAACATGTTTTCCATTCTTAGACATGCCTTATAATTTATTACTACACCAAATAAAAAGTTCAAAAATATCACTCTTAAAGTTTTTTAAATCTTTATATGTACGAGGTTTATTCTGAAATTTTGGAGATACGCGCAGACAAAAATTTGCAAAATAAAAATAACGGTTAAATTTTAAAATACAATGTATTTTAACACAGAAAGCTAATTTTTACTGACTTACTTCAACTTGTTTAGCTAAGAATAAATTTTAAACAGAAGAGAAAATGGAACTGACGCGAGAACATTTTTGCGCTATGATTTTCTACGATTTTAAATCAGGATTAAATAAAGAAGAATGCGTTCAACGGTTGCAATTAGCATTTGATGATGCATCTCCAGCTCGTGCTACTGTATTCAGATAGTTTAGAGAATTTAGAAGAGGTCGCATTTTTCTTCAGGATCATTCATGGAGAATTAAATATGAAAAAAGTAGTTTGCCGTTGGGTTCTTAAAGTTCTAAGTGATGGTGGCCATCGCATCATTTCTAAAATTGTAACAGGTGCTGAAACGCACATACCGTTTTTTGATGTTCCAACACGCCATTCTTCAGAAGTACGGGATTGGTCAAAGTCATCAAGTTGGAAGGACAGAAGACAGTAACAGAAAACTGGTATACTACAAAATATATTCCATAATTTCTACAAGAACTGAATGTTAGGGGACTAATGCTTCACAATGACAATGCATCTTCACATACAGCTGAATTAACAAATGGGTTTCTTAAGCAAAAACAAATGAAATTGATCGAACATCCGCCGTACTCACCTGATCTAGCTATGTGCGACATTTGGTTATTCTTTAATCTAAAAAGGAACTTACGTGCACGTCGTTTTCATTCATAAGAAGAGATTGATGTGGCTATAAATGCATTTTTTCATCTATTCCAAGTAATGAATGACTTGAGGCATTTAATCTCTTCGCCTACAAAAGTGCATTGATGCTGGTGGAGACTACTTTGAACATCCCTAAAATTTTGTAAGTATAACTTTAAAAACCTAGTTGTGTCTCAGGAACTTCAGAATGACCCTCGTATAACACAAAAGATATTTATCAATGTTATATCCTAATGAAACCAAATTTTAGAAAAAATATAAAAAAAGCTGAAAATGCTTAAATAATTTATAAACATAGGTGCTTTTTAATATGTATTACAGTATGTGAAAGCAACATTTGTGAGGAACAAAATAAAATCTTCCTGATGACATTTGGATGAATTCCTATGCAAATATGATGGCATTTTACTGCCAGTGACCATTACTAAATTTTCTGGTATAATTAAATTACTAAATATTACACTAAAAATGCTGAGTAAAATTATTATCCGAAGTAAAAGGATAATTAAATCTGAACCAAAACCACTGATTCAATTCTTAAGGAAGTTATGTTTAATTTCAATTCCATTTGACAACAGTATTTATATTGAGAAAATTACTCTCCATTAATAACATACTTTTTCCATCATGCTGCAGAAAATCATTTCTTAAAATATTCTTAAAATATTTTATTATGTTTACTTGTTTTATATAAAAAATAAAAAATTATGCCTCTTTATTTTCCTTGCTCACTTTCTACATTTTTTCTGCGATTCTATTGCATAGTTTTTTACATTCGAATTAATACTTTTAATATGTTAAATCAAATTTGTACTTTTAACGTAATTTCTAGCTCATTTGCAACAGCAGTTACAACCATTATCAATTCACATGAATATCATTCACTTTTAATGACATAATAATGAAAGTACGTTTTGTAAATACATCTACAAAACGTTCTGAACGTGTTACAATAAATTTAATCAAATAACTGAAAATGTGTAAAAATATTTCTTTTTTTTCTCTGATAATAATATATATTTTCAATAAAAAAGTTTTTAAAGAAAAAATCAAGTGACTTTAACTGAGAATATAAGTGTTGAATAAAAAAATACTGAATAAATATAAGCATTAAAATGCTTATATTAACACGTGATGAAGACTAAACATGAAATGCCATTTGGCATCATTTAAAAGAAGTTGGTTAATGTATTGAAAATATTTACTTTAAAAATTCTAAATTCTAATATTTAAGCACTGGAATAAAACAAAGTAAATGAATGTCTTTTAATCACGTAATACTTAACCGATATTTATTTTATTCTAGTTGTTATCACACTATTTTATCTTCTGTGGCTCTTATATCATTTTATAATCAATTTTTACTATCACTAGTTCTAAGAATTGCAGATAAAACATTTTTATATAATTTCAGCCTATGTTTTAGGTATTTAATTTGCAGTAAAATAGCTTATTTTCTCAATTAATGTTGAAGCTGTTTCACAAAAATTATTTATTGAATATAAAGGATTTCAGTCAAAAATTAATTCTATAAATATTTGCGATAATTTGGGGGAATAAATAATGTAATATATTTAAAAATATATAAATTTTATTACTTTAGAGAAATTGTTACACTTGTTACCAGAATTTCACAAAGTAAACACATTAAAAATAATTATGAATTATTTTTAGAAAATTTATTTATTTGTAACTACAAACTTATCTGAAATATCTAATGAATTAATTTATAAGAACATGATCCCTTTTCGGTTTGATGAAATAGAATTCTTTTTCAATTGAACGCAATAATTTGCACTGCGAAAACACTCACTTTTTACCAAGTACAGAAGATCTTATGCTATTGGTAGCAAGTCCCAGCCCATATTTTAATGACTAACATTCAAAGAACATGTTGCCTCAGGATCCTCTATTGTGTTTTAAGACATTTTATAATTTAAATTTATAGATATTGTCTAGCTTTATCAGAAAATCTGCGATTAGTAACAACAACAACATGATTTGCAATTATTTTGTTATATCTAAATATATAATTCCAACTTAAAGATGTATCCTATGGATTCCTTCTAAATGACACAGACACTGCAGGAGTAGGAGTACATAGCAATTGGTTTTATTTCTTGAACACCTTTACAAAGGCCATCATCTTCTGCGACTCTAGGGTGTTGCAGTGAACGTGCAGTAATTCGTCTTTTGATGGAGAAGTAAGTGCTATTCGTGTGGTTCTAACGCACAGT
The DNA here is from genome assembly GCA_030067965.1 of Latrodectus elegans. Lineage (NCBI taxonomy): Eukaryota > Metazoa > Arthropoda > Arachnida > Araneae > Theridiidae > Latrodectus > Latrodectus elegans. The sequence goes on from CM057821.1 coordinate 47,363,739, forward strand.
TGTAGTATTGCCTCTTGAATAACTTTACAAAGGCCATCATCTTCTGCGACTCTAGGGTGGTGCAGTGAACGTGCAGTAATTCGTCTTTTGATGGAGAAGTAAGTAACTGCTATTCGTGTGGCTCTAACGCACAGTTGTAGTATTGCCTCTTGAACACCTTTACAAAGGCCATCATCTTCTGCGACTCTAGGGTGGTGCAGTGAACGTGCAGTAATTCGTCTTTTGATGGAGAAGTAAGTAACTGCTATTCGTGTGGCTCTAACGCACAGTTGTAGTATTGCCTCTTGAACACCTTTACAAAGGCCATCATCTTCTGCGACTCTAGGGTGGTGCAGTGAACGTGCAGTAATTCGTCTTTTGATGGAGAAGTAAGTAAGAGCTATTCGTGTGGCTCTAACGCAGTTGTAGTATTGCCTCTTGAACACCTTTACAAAGGACATCATCTTCTGCGACTCTAGGATTGTGCAGTCTAATATAACCCTTGCCTATTTTGACATCTATGTCGAGTGTTCTGACATCTAAGTTATCCAACTCAAGTGCAAAAATCTACTGATAGGATTGTATAATTTTTCAAAAACAGTTGTGTTACAATGGATTTCAGGACATTGCGGCTTTGTTGGTAATGGGTTAACTGACTACATTGCTAATCACGGCACTTCTATCCAACAAACATCAAGAAATAAAATTCCCTTCAATAACACAAAACTGCTCATTAAGAAAAAAAGATGAAGAACATTGCCTTAAACCAATTGTCCGAGAGACACTCTAATAAGGCCCGATGGAATTATCTTCAATTTATCCCTTAGTGGCACAAAAGTAAGGCTCTTGGCCACTGGCTTTGACTGCCTTCTCAAGCAAGTACGTAGAACTAACATAGTCCACGAATCTTTCTAGAGCCTCCGCAATCTTCGGTAGGAGATGGACGTACAGCACCTACGTCACTGTGTCCAGCGCTATCCCAACTTTCATTGTGTGATCGCTACTGGCATGCTTGAGACATCCCATCCTCAGCACTTTATAAGACCTTTCTGTGTTTACTTGTCTACTTATTTTTTTCTGTATTTGTGGTGAAGTGGTCTTTGTAAGCGTACCCATTGGAAATAAAATAATTAAAGATATGTTCTTAGAATTTATATTTAATATTTACTTTTATAAATTTATTATTTTATTTTCGTATATCATATAAAAGTTTCCAACAGTTCTACAAAGATATAAACCCCTTTAAGTTTTTTAAATATATTCAATAATTTTTATGCAATGTTTATAATATATAGCAATTTCTTTAATTAATATCAATTAATTGGAAATATAATATACATTTAAAAGGGACATTTTAATATTATATTCCTTTATAGGTTATTTAAAATTTAGTTGAAATGTAATTTTTAAATTGTTAACTATATTTGCAGGTAAAAGCAATTTTATTTTAATTTAATATTTTTAAAGTTCATTCACATTTTACTACATTTTATTTAAAAAATAAACAAGCATATTTGCAGTAAAAATGTTAAGAATAAAACATATTTTTTATTCTCATCAATCAAATCATATAATCCTAAATAATTTCATTAATAATAAAATCTTTATATTTATGCAGATAAAATTATAAGTTCGTGATTCTTATAAATTAATATAAAAAATGATTTTTTAATAAATTGTAGGAATAACAAAAATACTTGCATATCTTAATAAAGATTTACAAAAGAGCTCTATCATTGATATTCTTGTGTCTTCCATAAAAACATATTTTGCTTTTTCCATATATAACAAATAACTAAAAAAAAGTAATTTCATCTTTTTACTATATTTATGGAGCAAAAAATATCAGAAAAGACTTTCTCTAACTATATAATCTATAAATTTCTTCAAAGAAATATATCTTATCTAACAAAAATGAATTCATCAAGAAATGAATAGAAATAAATATTTCACCCGTTCTCTCAATTTATAAATAAAAGAAGACTGAATGTGCGCATACAGAAAGAAAACTGATATGAATTTAATTCTAATTTACTTTGGTTATTTCATTTCAAATATATAAGGCAGAAAAATACAGATAATTAGCTTTGGATTTCTATTTTACATGAATTTATATCTCCTCTCCATTCTTACATCCTATCAATGGATATGAAATTAACTACTATGTTTTTAAAAAGACATTTTATAATGAGATTTTCCATTTATAAAAGAGTAAACATTGGGAAGCCTATTAGAATTAGATATTATTTAAAATTTAAAAAAAAAAATTCTTTTCATTTTATGACCATTTGCAAATATTTTTATATAAGCATGTTCCTTTTAAATCTTTTCATAACAAGGAATTGAATTCATTATCATTGGGAAAATGTACATAATAAATGTATACAAAAAGGAAATTCATAATAATAAATTATACACTAAGTACGATAACGTATGTTCTGAAGCTCCATGAATAATCTTAATAATATGAGATTATTCATGGAGCTTCAGAATAATTTTAAGAATGAATCTTAATAATATGAGTATTAAAATAATATTTTTATTATAATTTTATATTTTTAGTGATTTTTAACAATAATCTTTTAGTTTCAACTGCAGATTTATAGTAGCATTTCTAATATTCCTTAAGATACCACTGTTTTACATTAAAGAAATCTAAATGCAATCTTCGCCGAATATACTGAAAAAAGCGTGAATATTAAAAATCACTTAAAATAATAAATTTGACAGAATTGCCACTGCAAATTTATATGGAAAAGTTGTCGCCTTGAAATTAATAATAACAAGCTTCTAAGACACATATATGCCATTTAGTCTAAGAGACTTAAAATATATAATAAACTATAAAAAATAAAAATTTAAAGCAAATTCAGTGCCACAACGGACTGTAGAGGATCTAAAATTTGCAATGTTCATTCCTGATTTCGTGGCCTGGGATGCAAAGCATAGGTCCCATTTAAACGTAATCCTCACGTGAATCCCTTAAATTTTAATTCCCAAGCATGCTTGGTACCCAGTTTATTGATCAAATGAAGGAATCAAAGGCTTATTCAACCTTTCCTACTAGGGGATCGAACTTTAGACCTGTGTCATGGAGTGTGAAGAGCTACTGTTACGCATCGGGATTCATAGTAAAAAATTTACCCCTATGATAAAACATACTTACATCTCTAAAAATAGATATAAATTCATATTATGTTGTAAAAATATCAATACAAAGTGATATTAAATAAATGATAATACATTTAATGAACTTTAAACTGTGTTTTACTAGTAAAATTTTAACAAAAGTAAACCATAAATTATGTAAAATTTTTAAAATCTTATTATCTGATCCACTATCCAAATTAAACTTTCAGTATGGTGTAATGGAAAAGATATGATCATAAATTTAGGAAAAACTGTTGTTTATTTTTTTCTTTTACATATCCAAACTGTTTCTCTGAACTGAAATATAAAAATGAAGCATTTATATCAATAATGCTTAATTATTTAGGAATGAACTTTATGCAACAAATTAAGGGTACACAGGGCTTTCATATAAGCAAAATATCACTAAAATATCAATTTTTTTTATTTCTGTCTAATATTAATTAATGTAATAAATTCTAGCTAAATAAAAAAAAATCGTTTCCGAAATTTTTTTACAGCGATATCGACATTTTTATGAATAACCACGCACCTTTGCTTACATTCTGAAGCCGTTCGGCTGTTGATTTCGTCTGCTAAAAATCTTTATCAAATGAAATAGTTTCTATTGTTAGCAAGCCTTACAAAATTTTCCATGATGATCCTTTTTATCTTAAATAAATTGGCAACACTTATTTACATTACTTTTACTGCTTAATGTTTATTTATTCTAATTTTGGTTTAGAATTTTAAATTTCTATTTTACTTTCAGTTTTGTTTTTTGAGTTCATTTTATTTGATAAAACAGTTCTTTTCAGAACTAGCTACTTTCTTACTACTATATTTCTAGCATTTATTTAAATTTAAATATAGATGCTATTCAATCTAAATATAGAAAGCCTAAAAACAGGCCGAGAAAAAAATGTATTGCTACAAAGAAAAATTCTTTGAAACGTTGGGCAGTTGAGAAGTAATTGGAAAGCAGTGCACAAAGTGATTCATTAGAAACTGTTTCTACTTCTGTCCCTATTTGTTCACAATCTAAATATGTTTTCATTAATTCAGATATATTTTCAAATTTTCTGAAAAATATCCCTTGTAATAACTGTGGTGACAATTCTCTAGATATTCCACAGATGAATTCTTATGGGTATTCAGTGAAACTAGAACTTGAGTGAAAAACTTGTTGGATATGATTTGGATCTGCATTTTCAAGTGAACGAGAATTGCCAACAAGAAAGTATGATATAAACAGGAAACTCTCTCTTGCCAATGCTTTTATAGCTATTGGAAGAGGTCATGCAGCTATGAAGACATTTTCTTCAATTCTTGAATCCCCATCTATGGATTCAAAAACATTTATAAGATGTTAGATAATCAGTGCCAAAAGAATGAACAACAGAAAATGGAAATGTTACGTGTGTCACGTGAAAGTATCCGCCATGCTCATGTGCAGGCCAATCCTTCTATCCAGAAAAACGACATCATAGCTGTAAAAGTTTCTTATGACGGCATATGGCATAAGAGAGGACACACCTCATTGTACGGAATAGTTATCGTGATAGAGATATTTTGACAGGTCTTGTCATAAATTTTGAAATTTTGTCAAAATACTGTCGTGATTGTATGATAACATCTAAAAATCTTTGTGATAATCCTCCAGAATTCAATATATGGAGAAAGAGTCATGTTCCTATTTGCCAGAAAAATTTTGGTGGTTCTTCGGGGAGTATGGAGATGAAAGCTGCTTGCATTCTTTAGTAAAGGTTAGCATCAGAATGTAAAATGAGATATACCATAATAGTTTCTGGTGCTGACGCTAAGACTTACCAACATCTAATTGAAAAAAAAATTACGATTCCGATACATCAATTGAAAAAAAAATGCATCAACCATGCTGCAAAACGACTTGGTACAGATCTCCGAAATAAAGTGAAAGAGTGGAAGACAAAAGGTGTGACACTTAGTGGACGGAAGCGAGGAAATTTGACATAAAACACTACATGCAAATTGCAAAATTTCTATCGAGAAGCAAATGCTGACAATGTCCCAGATATGGAGAAAGTAAAAACTTCAATATTTGCTACTTTGTATCATAGCATGTCAACTTATGCAAAGCCCCGGCACAGCAAATGCCCTGAAGGAAGAGAATCTTGGTGTTTTTTTAAAAGAGCCGAAGCAAGGGTTAATAAACCAAAAGCATATTCTTCAATGAAGACTCAGCTGTCAGAGCAAGTTGTTGATAAAATATTACCAGTTTATCAACGACTTGGCTCAGATGAATTTTTTCTAAGATGTGCTTCTTCTGGCACTCAAAATGCCAACGAGATTCTCCATTGCTCAATATATCGAAAGTGTCTGAAAAAAGTTTTCCTCTCTCAAAAAAAAAAAAAAAAAAAAAAAAAGATTTAAACTAGGGTACTTGGTATAATTTAGGGTACTTGGAGACACTAAAATTAAGTGCAAATAGTAAGACTTTTTTTCTCTAAATATTGCCAAAAAACAAGATAATCGTAGAGTATCTCAGAAGACCTTCTGAACAATATTTAAAAAAAAGATAGACTTACTAAAAAATACAGAAATATAGCAGATAATAAAACTTGCACGAAAATTGAAGGAGGGACTTCATATTGTTCCGGAGGATTTTAATTATTTTCTTTGTTATTATTATTTTTACAAAGATTAATCAAAATATTATTCCGTGGAAATATATATTATATATTTGGCTTATGCGTAATATATATACTGTAAAATTAATTATATTTGCAATTTCATGTAAATATGTCTGTATATATTATAAACTTGAGTATTAAAACTATACATATTGGAAATTTAACATGACTCCTTTGTTATTTTATGAAAATTCTACTTATAAACAGCTAGTCTTTTATTTACTTTAAGAAAATTTCATTAAATAACTATCTAAATATTTAGAAAATGTATAACAATTTTGTTTGGAAGAATCAAATAAACTTGTATGTCAGAGAACTTACAATATCTGAATTTTCTTATAGTAAATGCTGTTTTTCTCGAAATTGGTAATTTTAACAATTTCAAAACTTTGAAATGCTCTACGCGCGCAACATTTTTTTTACTATTTTTCATAACTTTCTATATTTTTTGTTTACACTAATATAAATAAAAGTTTCGATGCATGGTATGAAATAAAGTGAGTTTCATATCACTTTTTGTATAATATAAATTTTTTTATGATTTTTTTAAAACAAATTGCATTTATTTATGTAAATTGAAAGTTTTTTTTAGTATAATTACACAATTGGAAAACAAAATATCGCAACAGTTGCTTATAATGATAAAATAAATTTTGTATGAGAAAATGGTAAAATTTGATCACTTTTTGTTGCGCATGGAATAATTTGAAATATTTAAATTTAACAGTATTTTAAAGTATTTGAACTTTATTATTTTAAAAACTGTTAATAGTATTGACACAAAATTTTGAATATATGTTTGTGTTTATGTTATATATATTAGTGGCATTAATTTGAAAGAAATATCAAGAAAATTTAAAAAAGTTAGTTTTTATAGTCACTTGCACCCTTAAATTGGAAGTCACATGTACAATCAATATTGAACCATCTTTTAAATAAGATATAAATTGTTTTAAAGTGACTGATGGGATCTATGAGGGAAGTTACTCAGATCTGTTATAATTTTGCCTGCAAATATTTTATACAATATTTAATTACTGTTACATTATCAGGAAACAATCATGTTTAACGGAAGTTAAAAACTATACAAAATCTCTTTCTGAGTCTCATAATTGAAACCGTTAAATCGATATCAATTGATGATATGATACTATTGATTATCAATAAATTTATTGAAGCTAAAATTAAAGAAAGCCTCATTTTTATATGAGAAGTTAATTAAAATATTTGAACCGTTTTGAATGGAATCAAGTTGGTACTAGAAACTTGAATACCACAAAACGGGTTTATCCAATATGTGTTCAATTTATTCAAATTAAATATGAGACATACAGCGTGTCCCAAAACAACCGCATAAACTCTGCACAGCTAGATTCCTTGTTGGGAGTACATAAAAAATGCCCGAGAAAGCGTTCCTGAACGATCCGTAGTTTACGAGAAAAATACGAAAAACAAAATATGACGTCACTACACGTATAAGAAAAAAAAACACTTTATTGTACATATCAACAACATCATTTGCATATCTTTTCCGACAATTATGTTTAAAACGTTCGCCGCGCATATCACGTCATGAATGTGCGCGTGTCATGGATGCGCACGCAGTGACAACACCAATGGACTTCGTTGCTCATCTGCATGCTGATTTCACTTCGGTAGATCCAGCGATGCTGCATCTTTTGATAATAGCTATTCCACGGTGTGCTCAAGCCTGCCTCGACATGCACTGCGGACACTTTGAGCACATACTTTAAATTACACATGTACTGCTGTTAGTATGTTCAATAAAATGTTTTTTCTTGCACCGGAAGTGACGTCATACTTTGTTTTTCGTATTTTTCTCGTAAACTATGGATCGTTCAGGAACGCTTTTTTGGGCAGTTTTTATGTATTCCCAACGAGGAATCTAGCTGTACAGAGCTTATGCGGTTCTTTTGGGACACTGTATGATATACAATATTTAGTCAATATTTAGTAAATCGCAGGGCAATAAAATCCTGAAATGAATTTGAGTCCTGGATGTACAAAGAATATACCTCTGAAGATATGTTCAAGTGCTGTGTCCTTGAAGCAATTAAGATGAAAAACTAGTCCCTGAGTGTGACAGCAAGTTGTTTCAAGTTGATTCCTTCGCGTAATCATCAATAATAACATGACTGCTGGGTCACGAGTTTTTCGAGACTTTTCTCCTTTCATGAAGGTATGGAAAAATACAGAACTGCTTTCGCCGGAAAATCTAAAGCCATCGAAATTGGTGTTAAACAACTATTATACCTTGAAAATAAATTTATATCAATGCATTTTTTCTATGATTCCCAAGCCATGATTCAATTCATTATCTTAGCAGGTCCTCTTTCATCTGACGAATTCCATTAATGTCAGGACTTTTTGCGAAAAATTACTTTAAAGAAGAAGCATGTGGTACATTAGTGGATTCTTAGTCATTATGAGTAAAAATGAATAAACAGGTCGATTTATTTCTAAAGAGATCTTAGGAACTATTTTGGTCAAGATTTTCTGTATCTTATTCCACTAAGCAATATATATTAAATAAATATGTCAAAGAATTGTAAAATGCTGCTACTTAACCAATTTAAGTCAAAATTGTAGATTAATTGGTGATCTTCTAGCCTTTCTTAATGTACCATGTCGTAAAGTTGTTGTACAATTTAGTCTTTTGACAAGATATTTTGGGTTTTTGAACAACTGAACTGACATTTCTGTAATAAGGTTGAGTCAATGAATTAAGTATACCTCTATCACTTTCTGTCAATGAGACTATGAGAATGCTCTGTATTGAAGAAGTAAAGAAATTCTAAAGTTATAACTTTGAACATTACTTTTTACAATATATTAATTGCAATTTCTTTTTGTATGCATAGTTATTGTATTTTTATCTTTCTTTTGAATTGTCTTGTCATTAAGAAGAAAAAAATTGTCAAGAATATTTAGCAAACTTCAAGCTATATGCATATAAATTAGAATCAAATAATCTCATCTGCCAAGATATAACACATATTTTCTTGTAGTAAGTTATTTGTATTTAGAAAAAAAATATCAACACTTCTGAATCCATATATTATTAATAACAATGTTACATCTCTTCAGAGTTTTACTACTCATTTTGTATGCACAAACTAAAATATTTTAGTTTTCTAAATACCGCATTGGCAAAAACTCCACACAGCAAAAGTTTAGTTTTTGAACAAAGAAAAGCCATTGCATGCTTTTCAAAAATTAAGATACTTTAACAATAATTAATCCTGAGTGCTTACTTTTATTTGCTGAAAATGTCACATTTTCTCACTATAAGAAAGGCGTAATCTTATTAATACGTTGTCAATGTTTATTAAATCTCTCATATATTGTAACGGAGTTTTGTTAATTAGCTTAAAATTATAACTAGTAAAATGTATATGTGTGTGTACACACACACACACACACACACACGCACACGCACACACACACACACACACACACACACACGCACACGCACACACACACACACCTGTTTAATATGTTGTTTGTGAATCTTCACACACACACTATTCAATGACTTAATTCTTGCATAATTTGGAATCTTAATTTTATTCTTTAAGGTATAGATGTATAATATGCCAAGTTCTCTCCTTAAAATTAGAATTTTAAAAACCAGATACTTGTAATATTTCAGTCAAAATATAATTCAATTTGCAAACCTCAAGTATATTTTTAAGAGATCTAAGAAAATATATTCTCTTCAGTTTGTAATATTTAATTAAAACAATACACATACGACACATACAAAGTTTGGTACCTATTATAATTTTTTAAATTTACTATCCACACATATTTATCCTCATGAGCTAAGGACGTATCCAAAGTGCTCTCGTTTTACAGTTATTTTTTTTACATTCGATTATTTAAAGTTTTTTTTACTATTAAAATATAAATGTCCCTGTAAAGAAAAAATAAGGAAAACACTTGGAAAGGAAATCACTAAAATTAAATTACAATGTAATGTAGTACCAGAAACATGAAAGTGTCTCAAAACCGTCTAGCAAGGATTTAAGTTATTTTTCAAGAGCTTTTAAAAACCCTTCAATCGAGAATCTCTCAATCTATAATTATGAAATATATAGTTTTTAAAAGGTTTAACTTTCAAAAGAATATTACTCTAAGAGTAACTTCAAACTTTGAAATAAAAATTTCTTAAATTTTAAATAAAGGCTCTAAATTTTTTTCAGAGAGAATACTATAAGCTTCTACTCAAATATATATAGTTTTGGTATCAGATAAAATTTAAATAAACATGAATTATGTATATTTTCCAAAAATATTTTAGATCTAATGATAAAACTTTCTTACGAGTAAATTATTATTTTTTTTTTTAAATTTCATTTCTATCATAAGCGTACATTGTTTTTAGATTATATCTCATTCATTTGATTGATTTGATAAATATTTTTATGAGTTTCGTGAAGATAATACTTGCTTTAAATATATACTTTTCAATTTACACACGTATAAAAATATTTAATAGAAAATAACTTTATTATTTAAATATTCATTAATTAGGGAACTGACATTGTATGAAATTTATAAGACTGTTACTTTCATAAATCTCTAATTTAATTTATAAGCTATATTTTATATCGCATTTTAATTTAATGTTTTTTTTAAAGAAATAAACTGCAAGACGTTTAGTTAACTAATTGTTTAGGCGAATTATAGATATTTTTTAAACTTGTATTGATAACAAAGCAAGCATTATAAAATTAAAATTAATAACAATACTAATGCCGAAAATTTTATTATTATTAATATGAAATTAATAATATTTATATATATATATATATATATATATATATATATATATATATATATATATATATATATATATATATATATATATATATATATATATATATATATATATATACTAAAAATGTTATTATAATTATTTGAATAAAATAATTAAGAAAACATGAACAATATTTTAAGTCTTTTTACTAATGATCCGCTACCATATGATATTGCTTCAAAGAAATTTGTTCCAATTTTAATCTTGTTTCTTCTATAACATTCTTAGAAATGTTTATTAAATCTCTGTGCTTTACATGTATATTGCAAAATATTTTTCATAATTTTTATACATTGAAAAATAAGCAAAACATAATGCATGTGTTTGAAATAGAAGTATCATTTCTACGTACAATATGTAAAGGAAATTGAATTGATACTACTGAATAAAATTTTGGAACATGTGGATTCTAATTGCTTTGAAATTAAGAAAAGGTGTTGCAGATAAATTTCTCATAAAAGTTTTTATATTCTACAAAATACTGTAATATGTTTTTTAATTTTGAAACTACAATATTTCATAAACTCCATTAGTTTATAATTCAATACATTTTTCATGCTCAAAATGTAGAATATTTTTAATTTGCCAATACATTCTAAACTTTATTAATTTATCTTGTTCTTGAAACATAGTTATTAGGTATTTTAACTTACAAAATGGTACTTCATCTTACTGAAATTTTATAAAAATCCATTTTCGCTAAAATGAGTAAAAGAGGAAGCAGGAAATGACTGTATCTTCATTTTAAACAAATTTATTTCTCCGTCATATTATAATCCAAGTCACAAGCAGATAATGCCAAAAATCATTGGAAAAGTCAGATTGTCAGTTACAGGAAAGTTTGAAAGTATAGAAAGAAATAAAAAAAAAAGAAGAAATAATTAACATTTCCCGAAATTGAGTTAGTAGACAGGAAGAATAAAAACAACTCAACTCTGTCATAACCGTATACTGCTGGTTTTAATCGCTAACAAAAGTGAACATGACTTTGGAAGATAAGCGATGGAAACGTTGGAGCGATCTGGGATACGGTTATTGTTAATCTCCAACCAAGGGCGTAACTCCTGTAATTTAATCACGTGATAATGCGAGACAAAATGGCAGCCACGTCTACCCATAAAAACGACTTGCTGAGGCTCTAAAAATGATTCTTTCACGCAGAAATTGCTTCTGAAAGAACTCATAAAGGGGAAAATCTTTTACTTATGAAGATAATCATGAAGTTTGTTGAATTATTATTTTACTTTCTTTTGGCTTAAGATCAAGATTCTTTTACAAGAAAATACACTTCCTTAAGAGCTGTTGAATGTTCCGCTGCTCTTGAGGTTGAAGTGGAATCTGGTTATATAGATAAATATATTTTTATAAGAGTGTCGACTTAAAGTTAAGCCTTTTTTATGGACATTTTTGATTGTGGTTCTTTTTCATATATACTCAGTAAAACATATTTAAGATGAAAATTGATTGTTTGAGAGAATTGTTACTTTGTTTTTTGGAATTGAAAGCGTTGGCTTTTCTTAAATTCATTGCTAGGAGTTTATTTTTCACGATTTTTGAATTTATGCATTCTTTGCATCATCAGATAAAATAAATATTTTCATAACTATTTTTATGAAAAATTTAAAATTCATATTTTGTTTGAGAAAATTATATAAATTTAATATATTACTCAATACTTCTATAAGCATTTGCAATGCGAAATTGTTTTGAAGTCTCATATTTTAATAATGCTAAAGTTCTTTCTCACATTTTAAATGCTAATTCCAAATTTTCAACTGGGTCTTTGTTAAGGATTCTATATAATGTGATAAAAAAATTTGAAGGAATCTCCTTTTTATTAAGAAAACATTTTTTTATCTTTTAATTTAATTTGTTTTTCTTACCGAGCAAATTATATTAGCTATTATTTTTCTTCAGCATTTTGCATGTTAGATTAAATTTATTTAAAAATCGCATAGGATTTACTTCAATAAAATAGCGAGTGATAATTAAAGCAGAGTATTTTTTATCAGCAAATAAAGCTTACTTTTCTGATCAGTGAGTCTGCAGAAGATTTTTCTGTACCTAAAATACCTGTGATTATTAAGCATAGTCTAGAATTTCCTTCCTAATATAGCCATTAATCTTAGAAAAAGTTAATCGGATTATTAAACAGTTTTGTCCTCCTTTCTTTTTTAATGGATATAAATAATTGTTATACAAGAATTACTGCATGGAATATTTAAATATTGAAAGGAAATACTAAGAAAGTGACATAAATCTTATGCCATCATCAAGAAAGGAACAAAACTTTTTAACAACTATGTTTTCCTACAACTATATGTTTCAGCTGTGTTCAATCTTGAATGCATCTAAGGAAAACAAAGGAAATAGCAAATTTATCACATAAGAGGACGTTTTTAATGTGAGCAACATTACAGGAATTTATCCTTTGTAACATCAAAGAATGTTTATCTCATAACGATTGGATTAACATTTAATTTTTAGTTGAATAATATTTGACTTCATTACACATTTTTGGCATGCTTCTTTGAATTCATTTTTAATAGACAATTATGGTTTAATTGAGAGTATAAGCTGTACACTGGAAAAATATCAAACTTTGATGAAATATAAGTGAGCAACATATTGCAGTTCTTGAGTAAAGCAAAATTGGTGCCTACCAGCACATTCAAATCATCAGTAATTACTCGCTTTTTTATTATTTAAATATAATATGTTGCGTATTCCATTCATTTAGTAGTTCAAAGTACTTTTGGAAATTAGGAAATATCATTTTTCAAATATGAACATGAGTCTGTGTTTTATCCTTCGAAACTTTTATATATGATGCATTTTTGAAGGTTGTAGAACAATATACTTTTTTTTACATCTACAGAGAAAAAAACAAAGGAAATAAAATATTAATTATAGTCAAAAGAATGCATATAACTTTCTGAACTAATTTTCATAGACCTATAACAGCCAATATCTGTTCTTTCCTAACATCTGTTATGTTCCTGTATCGATTCCAATATCTGTTCCTATTATCTAGTATTTTTTATTTCAAATTTTAATACATTAGCAAATATGTATGTATATATATATATATATATATATATATATATATATATATATATATATATATATATATATATATATATATATATATATAAACTAATGTCTGCGTAATAACTTATAACCTCAATACAGAATTGGAATAAGATGAAGAAACTTATCAACAAGTGTATAATGTCTTCAAACGAAAATATCATTTAACATCCAATTTTGCATCAACAATTCATATTATTACATGAAACTGTATTTTACAACACAAAATTTGAATTTATTGAATATTAATAATCGGAAAGTAAAGCAAACATTGACTAAAATAGAAATATTTAAAAAAATTAATGGGTTCTACAATGCACAGTTAAAAATATTCCTTCAGATGAAATTGAAGTTGCACTCATTGAACTCCCATTGGTATGATTAATAGAAGATGAAAGGAGAGTACTTATAGACTTAGGAAAATTAATTTTAAATTGTTGATCATATTACATACGTGATTGCCATACATTTGACTGTAATTTGATAATTTGCTCAGGAAATTTAATACAATAAAGAAAATGACGATGATTAAAATTAAAAATTATTTTTTCAATAAAATGTATTAGATATTTAGAAAAACCTAATAAAGGCAATATTTAATAAAATCTTTTAAATGCTAATATAGTATTTTATATATTTAAAAAGATGGAATCATATTTATTAAGTGTAATAAATAACTTATAAAGTATGTATAATATTAAAAAAAAATTGCCCTTTTTACAGTTAAATATATTATAATAGGTTATTTATACGTTAGTATTCATATTTTATTTTCTATAATGTTTATATATAATTAAGAAATAAGTTTCTAATTAATTATTTGTGCATATGAATAAGAATAGTTTTATGTACAGAAGGAACAATTAACTTTTCATTTCATAATATGCTGCCTTATATAAAGAATTTTTCACGTAGTGTTCCCTCAAAGTAATTGGTTTATTAAATATAAGTACTCAATAAATATAAAAATGTTTCATTAAATAAAGTTTAAAGTATGAGACACGTAGTTCATGTTACAAAACATGACTTATAAGTGAGTTCGGAAATTTCTAAAAAAGAAAAAGATCAAAACTCATTAATAAAAGAACTTTTCTTTATTTTTGCATTTAAAATATATTTCTAGAAATTTATCATTTCATAATATATTATGCAACGCTGTTTTTTGTTTTACTTTTTGTTAAATTTGATAAAGAGTAAAAAATGCTTACATTAAATTTTAATTTTTGAAATTTTATATAGACGTTAAATAAAAGATTTCCTGTGAGATATTCTAACCATTACTCTTGCAAATTATAAATCTAATTTATAAATATTTTACCAATATTTTTAATCATAAGTTATTTTGTGATAATATTCATTTTTATAATAGTTATAATACATAAAATTTTCTCATTTACGATATAATCAATTTTAAATACTTAAGTGACTTATTGTTGTATTGTACGTTTAGTGAGCAGCGTCTTAAAGGGTATTAGATATCGAAAGATTCTTGAAACGTAATGCATGATTCCCGTGAATCTGAACATAACGTAAAAATATCGAATATAAAACAAAAAATTGACTTAAATTGCTATCGGAAATTCTTTTCTAGTGAAAGTTAAAGTTTTGTCATCAAATATTTTAAATACCAAAGACAAAAATGCTTTCATTTGTTTAGTATTGTAAATGTTTTAGTTTGGTTAGAAAGTGTAATTAATAATAAACTAAATATTATAAATTTGTAGAATATTTATATACCTTTTGTTGCTTATATATCTTCTATATATTTCTTTATATACCTTCTATATACCTTTTGTTGAATCTGTGCTTTATAAAAATGTGCTGAAAATGAGGGTAATTAATTAATTTCGATAAAATACATGCACATAATGTAGAAACGGTTTTACTTGAAACAATATGCCACTTTATATTGCCTTCCAATTCATTATAATCATTAAAAATAATCGTATTTTAAAGAAAACTAATATAGGTCCAAACCTTTACGCATTTGTTTGACAGTTAAGATTTTTCTAAAAATGTGCAATGCTTTTAAATTATTAACCTGATGCAGTTTTGAACTTGTAATCTTAAAAATTTAGGTGTTCCATACCATTTCTATGTCGTTCATATTTGCTCATTAAATTCTTCAAAAGACTTTTATAACACTTTTGAATCAATAAAAGGATTTATATATCTTCCTAATTAATCGGAGTTAATTAATAATTTAGACAATTTAATCATAGTTTCAACATTTTTTTTCAACGTTTTTTTTATCTTCTTTCTGTTTTACCTTTATCATCATGAAATCAGCTAAAATTGTCTTATCAAAAAATTTGTTAAAAACCAAACAACTTCTACATTGCATTCTAAATGTAATTTCTATCATTTTCTCAACAAAAAAAAAATCATTTTTTCAAAATTTTAAAAATTTTCTTATTGTGAATTAAAAAATTTTTCATCACTTAAAATGTTCCAAAGTTAGATGATTAATTTATAGGAAATACTTTATTTTTATTTAAAATATATTAAATGAATTAAATTTTTTACTTAGTAATATGGTTATTTTACTACAACTTTTTGTCTGATGTGTTAGATCAACACTAATTCACTGATCACCATCCTGATCTTTTTATATAGCTTCTAAAAACTTATCTCTATAAAGATTTTTGCATTTATTTTATCCACTTGCTTTTTTTGAAAATTAAGTCAGTATACAGAAAATTATATCTAACTATTTATTTGCTCCTTGTTGCTAATCACTTTTTATTTTAATTAAATCTAAAATTTCTGCAGAAAAAACTTTATTTGTTCATTTTTTAACATTTAAAAATTTAAAATTTGCATTTAAAAAAACTTTATTTGTTCAGTACTAAAATACTTCGAGATGAAAATTTCCATGTATAAGAAAGTTTATTTCTATTTATCTCATATTTTTTTATGTTGTTAAAGCCAATTTTTTCTCATTATATGTTTTTCCTTGTTATAGCTTTTAGTCAAAATTTATTGTAATTCATCAATTTTATAATATTACGAATTATCTATGAAATACGATGCAGTGCAATAAAGTAGGAGTAAATGATAAAAATAAAATAAACTTAAGTATAGAAAAATTGTAAAGCTAAATTAAAAATTTAAATAATCTTTAAGGTTTTATGTTCTTTAATAAAATTCTTCCAGAAATAAGTAGGAGAATTTTAATTTTCTAAATATTCTCAAAGTAATGGGCCTCATAACAGAAATTTTATTATTTTAATCGCATTTTTTAAAAAATTTTAATCACCTAGAGCATATAATGAGAAATATTTCTGAAACATTACAATTATGACCTTTCATTTACTGTCTCTTAAAATATGAAATAAAAAATATAATACTTGTATTTATCTTTCATCTTATGTCATCATTTCTTATATGTTGTGTCAAATAATGTAAAATGAAAAATTTGTTTACATGAGCAAAATTAATCTAGCTTATAAATGAAACTGAAAAGCCTAGTGTGTGCCTTTATACTCTGAATATATGTCTTTATTGCGATCATTGTAATAGTAAAATAAAAGTTTTTTAACATATCAAAAATAAGTTTATAAAATCAAATATAATAAAAAATCATATAAAATCAATTATAAATTAAACTTTTATTTGAAATAAATTATATAAAATATAAAAAGAAATTATGAGGAATTTTCCATGTACAGGAACGCGAGCGTAAAGTGATTAAATTAAAAAATTTATCATTTGATATGTGACTTTTTTACAAGAATCATATACAAATTATGACACTAATAAATACAAAATATAACGTGTGAAAATTCCTTATAAAATTAGCTTATTAATTTTCTAGTATTGGAGAAACAATACTACCGAATCTTGTGATCTGTAATATTAAGTTTAGTTTATTTTTTAACAGTATTTGCAGCACACACACAGTATAACAAGAAATAGTAACAAATTATATGAACAGTATATAAGTAAAGTGAAAGAAAAGTCTACAATTAAGCTACAAAATTTGCATTAAGATCCAAAACATTTACAAATAGAGATAAAATTTGAATTTTTAATTAAAATATTCCAGTTTACTTAAATAGATGATATAGTCATATGTATTTTTTTCATATTATTATTTAAAAACATTTAAACAGTATATATTTTTTTATCATTTATGTGAGTTGTTGTTGTCCTTACTAATGATGACACTTGGACAAGACAAGCTGGCAATGCCTTGGCAATGCGAATTTAAGTCAATTGGGAACGTCTTTCGTTTAATCACAGTACCATAAAAGTGAAAGTACGAATTTTGCTCTTCAAATCCTCCGATAGATGGCAGCATCAGAGGATCTACTCCAACAATTTTTACTTTGATGTTAAGGGGGAGTACAATTTTCCAGACGATTGCACCCATGGTAACTGCTCAACGACCGACCAAAGAACTTTCGATTCGACAGATTTAACAATCACGTGTATGTACTCGGTAGCACAAGCATGTACTCGGTGGGTCTTTGGTGGCATGGAAGTACTTTCTCTCTCTATCTATCCTGTCTTTGTCCTTTCATGAGGTGTGAATAGTTGCCTAACCTATAAAAGGGTACCTATGGTATGTGTGTACTGAGGAACACACCAAAACATGGTTCAGTTGGAAAAGTGGATCAACACACCCATGTTGCCAGCCTAGCTGGCACACGACAACAACAACAACAGAGTAGTGAAATTTAAAATGTTGCCAGTATTTAACCATCTTGTTAAGATGAAAAAGCTGAAAACATGGTTCTTATTAATGATAAGTAAACATTATTCAATGAGTATCATTTTATTCATTTTTTATTATTTATTTGTTTATTATTCAATGAGTATCATATTATTAGCTATAAACCGAACTTCTTTAAGGAAATTTATAAATCCTCAAGTAGGGATTTGTGTTCATAAATTTTACTTTAAATAATACATTTTTCAGTTGCTTCCAAAAATTCTCCGCATTACAAAACAAATATTTCGTAAGAAACACTCAAAACGACTGAAACATTTTATGCACTTTCTCCTTTTTCAATTTAACTACTTATATCATTGATTCATATTTCAACATTAGAATTTCGCGAAAAAGTTATTTTGATTGAAAATAAATTCAGAGGTTTAGATGCCATTTTATTTTTAAAATCAAATAGTTCTTGATATTTTGATCATACATTAAATCCATATAAAGATTTGTTCTTCTTATATTAAATTAGCCTGAATAAAGGCGAATATATAGAATAATGAAACGTGATTATTGAACAGTAATAAAATATATAATGTTTTGCTAAATTCTGAATGAGTTTTGCATTATTGGCTCAAATGCAAAAGTATTGTTATTCTTGCTTTGGCTAGAAATATTTTTAAAGTGAAGAAAGAAATTTGGATAACAATAACATCTGGACGAGACTGCGTACTTTTAAATATTATGACAGGTATTTTCTTTATTTTATCATAAGAAGTCAAAAAAGACTTCTCAAACATATTTATGTAATTTTATGACTTCTACTACAAAAAATATAGATTTTGTATTTTAAAAATTCCATGCAAAATCTATGGCACGAATGCTTATGTACTTTTAAATATCCTGATATAGAAACTGAAATTGTTACTTTCTTCAAATTTAATTTGTAAATGATTTAGCTTTAAGAAGTCATTTAATGTTGCTGATAGAAATTGTGTCGTCATTAAACAAAGAAAAATGAATTTAATTTCTAAAATATTCATTCAAATATTTAGTTAATGAAAAGAACATAGATTTTTTTTAACGTTTCTACAGTAAAAGACATTTCTTAGCTTGAAAATTGTTTCGGCCCTAATTTATCAATTTCTTAGTCCACAAAGAGTTGAAATTATAGAAAAATTCAAAATTTAATTCTTTCATATTAATTGTTGTACTAAGGAAACAATGTAGATGATTTAATATAGACTATCAAATTTAATGCTGGTATAATTCTGAAAGATTAACAAATTTATTCAAAATTTAATTCTTTCATATTAATTGTTGAACTAAGGAAACAATGTAGATTATTTAATATAGATTATAAAAATGTTTGGAGGAATTATTTTAAGAAAAATGGTGTAAAGTACTATTTTTATAAATACTAATATCATTCCTAAATATTCAGATAAGAATACAGTTAGAAAAGAAATAATTTTATTAGGTTTATTTGTAGGTTTATCGTGATGCCTGCTCTTGAGTCGGAAACCAATATATGGTCATCGACTCAAGAGCAGGCATCACGCAAACAAAAGTTTGTATTCGCAACTTAATGAAATACACACTTCAACCTGTCTACCATCTTTATGGTTTTATAAATAAAATCCAAAATATTTTCATAAACATAGTTCTTTCAAAAATATTTTTGGAAATAATGAAATTTTTATGTTTTTTATAACACTTAATAACTAGATTATGATGCATTTGCTTTTTTGCTTAACAAATATAAAGAATCCATTTATTATTAAACAATACAAAATATGAACCGTGAGAAAATATAGTAACCGGAGAACAATTTACTCTCCTAAACTGATACAAATATAGCAAAGTTTAGGAGAGTAATAATAAAACAATCCAAGAGGCAAATGAATTATTATTTAAATTTTTTATTTTATGTAATCATCAGTGATCAAAGGACAAATTTTAAATTTACAATCCTGTGTAGTAAATTGTTAGGAATGATAAATCAAAAGAAATGTTAATACATCAAAGAAAAACAAAATTTAAATAGTATTTAACGTAATTATAAATAGTATGGAATGAAAAAACTAATTCGCCAGTATAAAGCTTTAGAAATCCACGTTTTGAGTAATTTTCTACAACAAAAAGTATAAAAATATGCCAATAATCCATCTATTTCTACGCTAATAATCCGTAATTTTCTTCTATTGTAAGGTATTTTTGTCAAAAAATAATATCAAACGCGAACATAGTTCTATTGAAAATATCACTTTACTAGGCTATATATATATATATATACACTTATATATATATATATATATATATATATATATATATATATATATATATATATATATATATATATATATATATATATATATATATATATATATATATATATATATATATATATATATATATATATATATATATATATATATATATATATATATATATATATATATATATATACACTTATATATACATATTATATATATATATATATATATATATATATATATATATATATATATATATATGAATTTTATTCCAAGAATTTCGTTTTCAAAGGACAATGTTTACCAAAAAAGTACTTTATATTTATCAAAAATTTAGATATTTCTTGATTGGCTCAATACAACCAAAAAATGAAGTCATAACACATTCTCCAACTTATAAATACATTTTGAACAAAATTAATACATTTTTTAAAGCTATTAATTCGAAACCTTATAAAAAACATTTATTTTAATGATAATATACTGCTGTGTGTTTTGCTGAGTATAAATTTTAATTTATATTCCCTAAATTATTTCCAGTATTTTAATTTTGCATGTCATATTATAAACTGATAAAAGCAAAAATTTAATAATATTTTTACTTAAATGTTTTTGTGTTTAAAAGAATGTAACTTTCCTTTTCTTTTTTTAAATGCATTGAGGGAAATTTTTACTGAAAATTCAAGTAAACACCTATTTTGCCTTAAGGCAAACTCTTTTCCATCTCTAACGAAAACTAGCTTCAAAACCTCTATTTATACCATGAATTCTTTAACTGATGATTTCATTCTACACAATTCTTTGGATGTAATTTTGGAAACGGAATGCAGCCTCTGATGTAAGAAGTATTTTCATTTGGATGTAAATTGCTGCAGACCATTGCAAATCCAATTATATTTTCAGTAAGCCAATTTCATGTTTATATGAATTTACTAATTGAATTTAGAAAATCTTGTCTCAGAAAACTTGTTATTTGATCATTTTTAGAAAAAAAGATATAAAATGAAAATTGCATTTTCATTCCAAATATAGATATAACTAATATAAATTAGTTTATTATTTTTTCTTTTAAAGATATATTCATAATCTAAATAGGAAGAGAGAAACACTAGAAATTTGTAATTAACATTTTTTTTCTCTAAGAATTTATTTAACTATCTTTGTGTTTGATAAATTTTACATTTAATAATTTTTGCGATTTTGTTTTTATCTTGTTTACTATATTTAATAACTGCAATTATAAATTCAGTTTCAATCATTTTTTATGAGAAAATTAAGCAATAAATAACTATTAATGAATATTAAGCTGCAAAAAATATAATAATAAATGATTGAAGATACGTAATTTTTTCTTAAGAAATAATGAAACTATAAAACTCCGAAAAAAAATTCATTCTAAAATACTATGAAATGGGCTTAATGCGCAACACTTTAAACTCAATTATCGTGACATTGTTTCATATTTGAAAGAATTTGCTGCTTAAGATAATATATTTCTTTAAGATTAAATTTGCAAAAATATTTATTTAAAATATTCCCTGAGATAATTACATAAATATCTTTATTATTAAAATTATCTTTATTATTGAATTATTTAAAAAATACATTCATCAGCAATAAATCTGTATGATTAAAACATCACACACACATTTCTTAGCTTCCACAATGGACAAGAAATTAAACTTTTCAAGTGCTTTGTTAAATATTTAGTAGACAAGCTTTTCCGCATGAATGTTTATTTATTATTAATTCCGCTTAGAAAATATTTTTCTTTAATATAAGTTTTGTAAGTAAATAAAGCAATTTTTTGACTATTACAATTTATATTGACTTAAACATTTTGCCACTTGGTAATTTTTCAATCGATGGCGATACATTTCAACAAAATAATATACAATATAAGTACTAAATACTAGAAATATATTATATATATATATATATATATATATATATATATATATATATATATATATATATATAAACATATATATTCAAAGTGAATGGGACAGAAGAAAAAGAATAGCGCAGTGCGACTGACGTAATGAATTTATTAATTTGAAACTAAATTATTCTGTTCTACAATTATACATATTTTAAGTGGCAACAGGGAAAAACATCCAATGACGAACTCGTTGCTAGATGTGCTGTTAAATAAAATTGTGTAAATGCAGGAGAACGTGAGGTGTGTATTCAAACCTCTTCATTCACCATAGTCCAAAGACATTTTCACACGTAATTTCGTAAAGAACCACTACATCGTCATAATATCAACAGATGGGTGAAGCAGTTACATATATATATATATATATATATATATATATATATATATATATATATATATATATATGCAACATTCTGTATATGTATACATACACTGCTTTTGTGGAAAAAATAACTTAAATACTTAAGTATGAAATTTGATCTCATTAGTGTATAAATAATTAAATTTGTTAACTAATATATATCAAATTCTTGTTCTAAGCAGTTTTGTAGGCCTCAATAGTTTCAATTAGATATTTTTCTTTTGAAAATTAATTCTTTTGAAAATCTTATTAAAAATTAAATACAAATATGTATTATTTATGTTAACGTACTTTTAAAATATAAAAATGGAATTTAATTTATGATTTTGTGGAAAAATAAATTAAATTACTTTATATTTATTCAAATTATTCTTCCAAATTATTTTTTATAGTCATCCAAATAAATAGGAAATTTTACTTTCTTTACATTTTGTATATTTTACAAAGTTGTTTTGATATTATTGAAATAGTTTAAAATGTAATAAATTTAGTCTAGTTATTAGTTATAATTATGCAGTTACATTAAAGAGATCTTAAAATTCATAGTTATCAATTTCGTATTAATCATTTTTAACTATTCTAAAAGATACTTAAATGGTTTTAATTTTAAGTCTTAAAAAGACAAAATATAACAGCTGCTGTGTCCACTCACCACAAAATTATACATTTCGAAGGAGAATATTTCTGTAATTCCAAATTTGAAAAATGTTTTAAGAGAACATTTTCAATTTTTCACAAATAAGCATCTATACCTGAATTCTTATACCAAATAATATCTTAAACTATTTCAATTTGTCGAACGTTTTCCAAAGTATTAAAAAATCTTAGAGTTAAATATAACATAAATATAATAAATTAAGATTTCGTTCACAAACAATTCGAAGCAGATTCAAACAACAAGAAAGTCATAACATTTTACTGTTACAAATTCCTAAAATTAAGTACATAATTAAAAAATGTTCTGCTTAAGTATGATTATATATTTTTGTCCACTTTCTTTAGATATATTTACTTAAAAATATTATATAAAGGAGAATACAGTGATTAATTAAACAATTACCCTCTGTATTCATAGAAATAAATTAATAATTAGATTTTTAAGCTATTTTTCAGAAATTATTTATAATTTCAGATGTTATAATTAACAGTAAATGTTAAGATTCCCTTGATAAACATAATTTTAAAATATTTATGAAAATAAATTTTATTATAAATTTTCTTAATTCTGTTCTTTAATTATATAAACACGCTAATATTTTTATAAATACATCTTTTTCATATTTCGCAAATTATTTTCTAACTATAGAAATAAAGTTATATTGTATTTTCTGAATACAAAATGAAATTAAAGTGAATGGAGCATGAAATCAATCAGTCTTATAAGTTCAAAACATATTTGATTGCAGAAAAATAAGACAAATTTTATAAATCTTTCTTTACATTAAATATTGTTTTTATGGATAAAAAAAACATCTTTTTCATAGATTCCTTCAGGAAAAATAATTTGAGTATTAATTTGCCCCAATATTAAAATCTCGTGCATAATGTTGTGAAATATACTAGATTTTCATCCATTGAAAAGAGTGAAATGATTCTGGTAGATATTTATTTATTTTCACCGTCAAATTTTAGATAAAAATACATTTATCTTTTATACTTAGTTTATAAAAAACAATCGAAACACACATATGATATTACATCACAATGTTTTTATATCTTAATAAATTTAGATTACATCATAGTAAACAATTTTCTTTATATATTTAAATATGTATTAAGTAATAAATATAATTTTATCCTAAAATAAAATTCACGAGATTTGATTCTTCCTATTTTCTGTGTTTTAAAATCTCTGAAACCATTCGTGAAGGATAAAATCTAAACAAAAGATTGAATTAATTATAATTTTTTTAGATACAGTCACGATGATCTACTTGGTAAAGATGTCAATTTTGTTTTCAGAAAGTGGTTCAAATCCTGAAATAACGGATGATTCTTCTGTTCACTAATTGTGGTTCTGAAAATATAAACTATGGCATGGTTTCAATGTCCTCCGTGTGAAATGATGTCTTTGGTGATGGAATTAAAATCACGAGATCTTCTGCTTCGTCCCTGATTTTGAATTCAAGAACTCACTTTTGGGGCCACAACAACACGCTCAATGCTTACTGCATTACACAATGTTGTCATCAACTCAGCTTTTTGTATTGCTGATAGGTGAAATTCCTAGTAGGTGAGCAGTGGAAACAGCGACGTAATTTTAAAATTTTTTAAAATTAGTTTAAGTTAAAATTTCTTATAATTTTCTAATAGATTAAATAAAATATTTTTTCTATACAATTATCTCATAAAAAAGCTATTTTTATTGTTTTACATTATATTGACTTTTTACATCGATACCAATTTTTGGTACGTTAAGTAAATTGACTTTACAGAAATTTCAATTGGATTGTTATCTTTCTGACCGCATATGAAAATTCTACATTTTCCTTAAAAAAATTAGCAAGATAATTTGACCCCGATTAGTTTTTCGCTGCTCTAACTTTTCAATGTCAGACACATGTAGTGAGGAAAGGAAAAGCGACTCTACGAAGGATGTCATTTATTTCACCGAGACTTTTCCAGGACACGGGTATCTGAAACACATTTGATTTTGTGAATGCATGTATTATTCTAACAATGTCTTCCAATCGAACGCGGAGCACAGATCACATAACTCAACAGGCAACCCTTCCAATCTCCAATTGTCTTTTAATCCTTCACTTTTATTTGTGTCTATCTCCAAAATCAGACTTTTCAATCATGTGAGATGGTTAAGCTTCCATGAAAGTTCGTCGAGACACAACGGAAGGAAAATTTTTCATGTCAAGCTTGTTCACATCCAATCATATGCTTTCTTAGATATAAAGAAACGATATTTCCCAGAAAGTCTTTTGTTCCATTCAATCAGAAGGAGTGACATTAATGCATAGTAATAGTGTCTGGAGGAGTAACACGATGAAATTGATTTTTCTGAAGAGTGAATGACAAGTCAGAAACAGTTCCTTTTAGATAAGATTAATATCTTATTAAATTTTTATGCATATTTATCTTTAAATTTCTTAAATATTACATGTATATATTATTAAATTTCTCTCTAAATCCTTACTCGATTACTATTTTATAATATAAAATTAACAATTGTATTTCAAAATCTTCAATTTCATGAATTTGAACAAATACATTTTCACAAGAAAAATATTAATTTACTTCATATTTGGTTTCTTATTTTCTGAACAGAACAATTTATTCCGTGCGCATTTCACAAGTAGAAGCACCATCAAAACACACACAAATGAGAAAAAAATAGAAAGACATTAGGTTTTTTTTCAAATAAGAGTAGATTTTTGATTTTTTACAAAATAAAATCTTATTACATCACTTTTAAAATCTTATTTACAATCAGATAACTACATACTTAATATAAAATAAAAATGACTTACTCATTACTATTAAATTTAGTTTCAATCACGAGGTGAAAAAAGTGGAAAAACAGTTCTAAATAATGAAAATAAAAGTCTTGTCAATCTTCTGTCATTTGCTTAAATTACTTCAAAGATTCTATTTGCGATTAAAACCTATTAGTTTTGAATTTCAATTTGGACAAAGTTGTCCGAAACACAGTTCAAAGTTTCTTGAAGTCCTATCAAAGATTCAAAATGTTTGCCACTGGAGCGTAAATATGTCGATCTGTTACTGACCATATGTTTTTAACGATATTAAAGTCTGATATTTTAACAGCCCATAGCAAAACCAGAATAATATTTGTATCAAACCATTGGCCGTGTGAATTGATACTTCATACAGTTGGCATATCCAACTTACACTGCCTGGCGTAGTACCATGGGAAAGAAGCTTTGAATTTAAATTCGGTATTTTTCTGTTTTCCTTCTAGAGACATAGATTGATTTTTCCACCGCACCCAACAGCTACTTAAGCTATTAAATTACTACCTTCCCCTATCTGTCTGATTGAAGATATTTAATCTTGTGTATCCAGACAATACAAATAATATTGTTAAACATCTGGACCATCTAAATTATATTTTTTTTTCATCAGAAAAAATAACTGAAGTCCAATTTGAGTTACAAGACATGTGTTTTCGGCCCATTGTTCCCGGTGATCAATGTGCCTTTCTTTCCATTATTTGGATAGTAAATTTTTTTCTTGAATATTAACATCTCCGATCATTTTATGCAGTTGTAAAGTGTTCTTCTCTTTACATCTGTGATTTTAGATAGGTCTTGTGCTCTTCTAATGCTTTCATGAATTGTTTTCAGTTCTTTAAGAGTTTTCCTTTGCTTACGTAGTATCGACTTCTTAGGTCTGTTAGACTTTGCTTTCATCTGACTCTTACTTTATATCAAGGAGTTAAAAATAGCATTTGGAGTTACATGTATGGGCCTTGATTTTTCTCTTATACCATTGCCCACATTTTTACTTGCTACATTTAGGTTATAGGTTAGGCAACCATTCACAACCCATTCATACATGGAAAGGACAAAGACAGGATAAATAGAGAGAGAAAGTACATCCCTACCCGAACCAGTATTTGAACCCAGTACCTTTCTATCCTCGGTTAGACACGCTGACCATTAGACAAGAAAATTAAAATTAGTTGCATAAATTTTAAAAAATTACACTAATTTTGCTAAAATATAAATCATAATCTATAAAATACGAGTTCAATTCTACTTTTATCCCGCAATGTAACCACATTTTACAGGTATTTTATGGCATTATTAATTTTACATTTATATGTATAAAATTTAACTTTTTTTAAAATGTATATTTCTAGTTAAATTTTTCAAGGTAAGAGATATGTTTCCGTTTGTCTAGCTACACAAACAGTAACAAATTATTTTACTATAATTATATTAAAATATTAAGATAAATCACACAGGAATTATATTTACCATGCAATATTTTTATTTTTATCTTATATGACATCTGCTTCTTGCATACTATTGACTTCTGCATAAGGTTGAGTACTTTTACTTGATATTTATTACTATACAGCATAATTTACAGGGCTATTTAAGGCTCTAAATCTAAAAAAAATAAGGCGTTTTAATATCTACCACATAATTACATTCCTAAAAGTAGATTTTCACAGATTGCGGATTTTATTCACGTATTGCAAGTGAGAAATCCCGGAAACCGTTTCAAACAGCCGTTTTTAAAGATATGTATGCAGAAATAAAAGGCTATTTTGTATAATAGCCTTTTATATCCAATCACAATTTATTGTGAAGCATATTATTGGTGCCTCTTATTATTATTGATTTGGAGATTATAAATAATTTATATGTGATAAAAATGCATGAGTGATGCTAGAAAAGAAGAAAACAGTTTATTTGTCACCACAATTTTGATGCTGAAAAATTATTCTTTATTTTCTGACTTCCTAGCAACAAATATTAAATCATAGATGATAGATTCCTGTTACATTTATCCAAATATAATATGTACGTTTAAAAACTCAAAATTTTAATTAATAGCAGTCTACATTCACGTATGACAAATTCAGAAATAAAGGAAACCCTCAAGCACGCACTTT
The DNA here is from genome assembly GCA_030067965.1 of Latrodectus elegans. Lineage (NCBI taxonomy): Eukaryota > Metazoa > Arthropoda > Arachnida > Araneae > Theridiidae > Latrodectus > Latrodectus elegans. Next base: position 47,392,293 of record CM057821.1, read on the forward strand.
AACAAATGTGGATCTAGAAAAAGGAAAGCGATACCCATCTACCCTTTTTAGTTATGTCTAAGATCAAACTTGGATCTTCTTTTCTAAATGAAAGTGCTTTACCATAAAGTCAAAGTAAGACAATTCATATAAGTATATGCGAAACAGTAATAATATCAGCGTCAAAAGGGCACAGATACCGTATAATCCAGGATGCCAAATGTTAAGTTTGGCGTATTTCTGGCGGATTTTCTTGTTTATTTTTAGTACGTCATACAGATGGAGACCTATAAGATATATGTTGGAAACTCTATTTTGACAACTCCAGGCATTAACTCATCGTAAGACCTCACTTGTTGTCATGACTCGTCATGTTTGCCTAAAATAATCCTATTCACTTGGCACCCTATACTTGGCACCCTGGTTTATACGGCATCTGTGCCATCAAAATTAATTAAAAGAATGATATATATCATTATCATATCCAATTTTACAATTTTAAACTACTTAGAGATTTAAAATGCCAATAAATCAAACGATCATTAAATTGTGCAAAAACAATTAAAAATCTTTAATTTTAGCAGTATTTTAAATCGATAAAAGTTTTAAATCCCAGAAAAATATAACATTAGATTCAATCAAGTAAGCAGTAATATTATAAACAAAGAAAAGATTGCTATTTTGTAAGAAAAAAGTTTTTCAATTTTACACATTCGAAAAATGAATTGAGATAGTTACGAAAGCATTTAAAAAAACAAATAAATTTAAATCTGTTTTTATTGGATAATTTAAAACTGCAATCAATTTTTAGGTGTTTCTCGTAATATTTCTTAACTAAACACACCTATTAATCAATTTAGCTTCTTTATTATTAAAACATATTTTAATTTATTAAAATTTTATCTTCTTTCAAGTTTACCTTCATTAAATAATCCTTGTAATTAAATATTCAGTAATTTTAATTTACGTGTTTGGTTGTTGTAGATTCCAGTCAGAAATTTTTAATATTTTTTATGCATATATTATATGAAAGTATTTAACTACTCTAGTTTCTTCTTAACTATTACAGCTTTGATAAAAGCTAGCAGGATATTTTCCTGTGAAAGAAAATCGTGTATTATAATTATTTTTTTAGAAAAAAATATCATGGTGTTTTATTAAACTGTTTCGTAAATAGACTGACAGGTTGATTGATTTTACTTTTCTGAACGTCCGTGGGAGGATGTTAGAAATTAGAAAAACATTTTTTTCCCAGGAAACTAGTCATAAAAATTTAAATTAACAACTGAAAGAGTATATTGTATTTGTTTCTAAAAATTATAAATTTTTGAAGTATGCAATATATTTCCTCAAATAATTATATTAATAGAAATTTTAAAAATTACTCAGTTTTTATTACATATGAATATGGAAATATAAACACTTGAAAATTGCTGGTAGAAATGAGTTTAATTATTTGGATTTTTAGCGAAGGAGACACTAAAGTTTACACACCCACATACACATGTATATATATATATATATATATATATATATATATATATATATATATATATATATATATATATATATATATATATATATATATATATATATATATATATATATATATATATATATATATAATATGTTAATTATAAAAATACCTTATTTATAATGAGTTTATAAATAAGTTATTTTTATAATTAACATATTGTATTTTAACATATTGTACTTTATTTTAATAATTAACATATTGTACTCTCAATCAACATAAGCTTCGGGGCTTATGTTGATTGAGAGTCGGTGAAATAAACTCTGAATAATCTTTTCATATATGAATAAAAATGAAGAAAATTTTAATAACACTTTTGAAGATAAATGTTCATAAATTGTCCCTTAAACAATTTTACTTTATTGTCAATTGTTTGTTTAAATTAACGTGATAGTGTACTTGGTTACAATTTTTTGAGTTACACATTAGAATATGTTGATTAATACTCAACATATACTTTCACGGTCACAATAATTATCACACTATATTCAAACAGAATCATTATTAAAAACTAATTTACTCAAGAACAAGTTTCATATTTTCATTAATATATTATAATAATATTTTTCAAGATTTGAAGTTTTAAATTTGTAACTTTTGAAATATATTTTTCCCTTAAATATCATAAGTTCTGACTTATTTACAAGCTCACTTAAAAAAAAAAAAAAAAAAAAAAAAAAAAAAAAAAAAACGAGACAGCATTCCTTGACAAGGAAGGGAAATGCAATATTTGCATAATTCAAATCAGTTATAAGTGATAGTAATAATAGATAAAAAATAAAAAAATGGTGCTACTGCATTTCGTAAATATATTCGATGTTTAAAATTTATAAGCTACTAAAATACGCCTACGTAAGGGGGTAAAAAGATAAGTTAGAGTCTGAAACTCGGAATATACTTTCTAAATAAAAATTTTTACATTGAAAATTTGAAAGTATACTTTCGTAATAAATTTTTATTCGATAAATAACTCCTAATATTTCTTTATCTTAATTTTCTGCTTGAAAATAAGAATACTTCTTGTTTTTCGCTTGCGTAGAATCACTAATTTAGGAAAAAACTAAAAAATTTAAAAAATGTTCCCCAACTTTCCAACAAATTATGCACCAATAATTCTTCACTAGTAACCATGTGATTTATTCTTGATGTTCATTATTCACAGTCAAAATAAAAATTTCTGTCCCCGGGTGTTTTATCTTGAAATATTTTAAATTTCCACCTATGCCATTAGTCTTAACATTACTGGTTATTGAGTATAGAAATATATATAGGTTTACAAATTAGATAAACATAAAAATTCAAATCAAGTCGAAAATTTATAATAAAACATGATTACACAAAGTGTTATTACTTTTTTTCCTTGAAAAAGAACAAAATAATTCTTATTTACTATTTTAAATATTTTATAAAATCAAAGGCTTTTGATATTAATAACAGGCCTCAAATAAGGGAAAATTTTAATATATTGTATTATTTAAAAAGAAAATTAAGCAATTTAAATTTCAAATTGCGTAGAAAGTGATATATTAAGTTATTTAACATCATGATAAAATATTTTCCTTTTTTACCTTGAAAAATTGATATGTGTAATTCAAAACATTCTTTTTTGAATCTTGTAAGTATCTTGTAAGTATAACGAACAAATGATCGATTGATAAAATTATATTTTATCAATCGATCATTTGTTCATTATACTTTGATTGAAAATTTCCTATACTATAATTTAATTTTTTGAATAAAAAGTCAAAAGAAATTTATGTAAAATCCTATTACAAAAATATTCCTTCCTGCTCAAAAACACCAATATACTTCATCACTTTTAAAAAGACTTTTTGACCTTTTTAATTAGAAATTTTATAAAATATTTTCTTCTCGTAAGATAAAAATGTTTGCTGATCCAAAATTATTTGATTTTGTTACATTTCATTTAAATGTGCATTTCTACATTCATCTTTCTAGTTTGTGTACTCATTTAAATTGAATTTTGAAAATGTAATTCTATTATTTATATTTGAAATGCTTTCATTTCGATGTAAATCATTAAAATAGAATAAAGAATATATATTTGAAAATTAAAAAAATAGTAAAAAGCTTCTGATTTTTTTACTGGTTTCAGTAGTTTTCAATTTAAAGATGAAATGTCAAAATTCAAGAAACGAAATACACGGTGAATGCAAACATTTAATTTTAAGACGAGAAATTGATTAAAAGATGCACACTCAGTAATTTCTTTGTTTAAAAATATGAATAAATAAAGAAGAGAAATGAAGTTTGCGTATTTCTAACATTTTAGTTTTGAAAACAATTGCTTACTTAAGAATTACTTTGGAGGTTTTGAACTTTATTTTAACAGAAACAAAACAATAAGTGTGTATCGATATATCGATATCAGTTCTGCTACACTTTTTGCAATTCGATATTATATGAAACATGTAAGGAATTGTATTGTTAAGCATTTAGTTAAGTGAAACAGTTGTTGTTGTTTCTAATTCCAGATGATGTAGCAAAACTATACCATCTGTATAAAATCAAAAATGTCCAGAAGGTCCAAAAATAAAATCGGATCCCTTAAAATCTCCAAAACTGAAAAATTTCGACAAATAAGAATATGACTGGAGATGGCCTGAACAGCCGCACACCAATGGTATTCTGAAAAGAGCAAGAGGCTCTTTTCAGACTACCATTGGTGTGTACTCTAAACTCCACAATCAGGAACCATTGGTTTTCAGAGTACATACTCTTGACGTGAAAGGAAAGTGATTTGATACGCCCACTCTTAAAGTATGCGACGCCTGCTGTTTTCTCGATGTATTAAGCTTCTGGAACCAACGATGTATTTTGCCAAAATACCACGAATGAGCGGGAGGAAAATTCCAAAGTGAATTTAATTCCTTCCTTTTGATTGCGGAATATTCAGAATTGGTTAATTTAGCATGGTTATGCAGGTTATCAGCATAAGCAGCCTTGGCCTATCATTATCAGCAGTCTCATTACCATTCAATTCAACATGGCAGGGGACTCATTGAAAGTGTATAGAGTGCCTTTTAGCAATCTGAGCAAAGTTCTAGATTATCCAGACTTGTCATATCCCCAACAGTCATCCAATGAGTGAGTTGCTGCATAGAGGCACGACTGTCTGATAAAATCCAAATATCCTTGAAGGTAAGTTCAAAGGTCTAATATATAAGATGTAGTCCCTTGTAAACTGTCCAGAATTCAGACCTGAAGACGGAACTGCCATCAGTATTTCTAAACTTAATATCAATTGAGTTATTACGTAACTCGATATGTACTCCACTTCCAGATGCATCACCGGCTCCCTGCTACCATCAGTGTACATATTCAATGCCGAGAGAGGGATGCCATGTAATGTTTCAAGAGCCGTTTGTCTAGTGAATTCAGGAATATCTAATATTTTTACACACCATCGTCAAGAGTTCAGTCTGGAGATGTATACGCTCTGGAGCAAGAATGAAAAAATATGTAGGTTTTAAGGAATATGGTTCCACTTTATCGAAAAACAGTCCCATCCCCCTAGCCAAGGAAAAAGGACAGTGATTTTACGCCCTTGTTGTCTCACCAACGTGCAGAAAGTCAAAAGTTATATGCTGATCCCTGAGACTATAAAGTTTATTGGAATATTTTGTAAGGCAGAAGTTTCTTCTCAAAGAAAGTGGTGGCAAATCACTCTCATACAATGCAATGTTATTCAATACAATGTCTCATACAATATGGAGGTCAATAAATACTCTGGTAGTGCTAAGTGGCACACGTTCAAGTTTGTTTAAGTTAGTCTCCAATGCACAAAAATAAATTGGAAAGTCATACTCTAGTTTTGGTCTGACCAAAGAAATGTAAGTTGTTCTCAGGTTATTGGCAACTACACACCAGTCCCGATCAGAAATATATTTATGGATAAATAATTATTGTGTATTAAATGATTAACTGAAGAATTAAAAAAATTATTCTAAGAGAAAAGTGGATGTCACATTTATTATAATGTAGACCACCCTAATTGTAATGCCAAAATAGACTTGAAATTACACAGTTAAATTTATTTGGAACATGACATTTATTTTATAATGCGTTTTTATTAAACTATATGAAGGTCAAATGACCGAAATCACAGACACTTCCAAATAATGATTAAAAAAATTAGTATTTAGTGATGTTTTCAAAGTTGTGTACAGAACCTGACACGTGACACCATATAACAGGAAGAGCTTCACACCGAACCACTTGTTGTGCAAAGATAATGTCATCCTTTACCATTGTCCATCTTCCTTACTCATTGTACCATTGAATTTGAAAGTGCTCAAGCGATCAATGATTAAAGAATTAATGGATGTCATGCAGTAAATCCGCTAGATTGAAAATGCATCAAATGGTACTGGAGAATAATTAGAAATGACTAACAGACTGAAACTGTTGCGCCAAGATTAGTAATATGACTGAGTGATCCACATATATGTATGTCTAATGGAAAGTTCTGCCCTTTTTTTTTTTTTTTTTTTTGAAAATAATACAAATTGATCTTAACTTCAATAAACTTTATTAAATATTATAAGAGATATTATTATTAATGATTCCTTGCCAGCGGAAGGAAATTTTTATACCCTATTTTTGAAAAATGTCTCAATTTTTCTTATCAGAAATTGAAACAGTGCTCGATTGATATCTTCTTTACTTTCGAAGTTTTTGTCCTGCAAGCAATTTTGTAAGGACAAAAACAAATGATAGTTAAAAGGTGATAAGTCCTGGAAATAAGGTGTATGAAACAGAATTTCCAAGCATATTTCTATGATTTTGGGCAAACTCTTTTCTTGGCTTCTTTCTTGGAACATCACGGGCCTCTTTTCTTGTTGACTTATCCCTTTAAGTTATCCAATTGCTGACATTACTTTTCCGAATTCAACTTTTTGTTCAACTTATAATGCACGCAATGCAATGATCCTCAAATAACCCAGCACTTTGTCTTTTTCAGAGTCGTCTTAGAGTTGGAAAAGATGGGTTTTCCATACATTATACGCTTTTCCTTACGATGCTTTCTTAGGTTATCCATTTTTTATTTCTAGTAATCATCCGGTTCAAGAAAAGTTCGATCTTGTTCTGAACAATCAGAGATAGTCATATGATGATATAATCATCAAAATTCCTTTGACCTCATTCATGTTGTACAAATTTTGGATATTTCCACACCAATCATATCTTCCGAATAAGGTACGAAATGGTATGCTCAGTTGAATTAAGTGTTCTGTGATCTCCAGTGTTGTCAGAAACATTTTATGGCAATGAATTTATGGTAAATATGAGATTAAAGTTTTTACTTTTTGATTGATTTTTTCTTGAATTAACTTTTATATCTTTAGTGACAATTAAGCAATACATAGACAATGTATATCAATATAAAATATTTGTACTTCATTTTTGTACATATATTCCTCATTTATTATATACATATATCTACCATTAGATACCAATACATATACATGTTATATAAATTGTAATTGTAGATATGCTACGCATATGCATTATTTTGCGTATAAATAATATTATAGTAGATATTCACATTTTATGAGAAAATCATAGTAACCATAATATTTTTTACGAAAAAGATCCCTAAACACAGAAATGTATATTTAATAAAGAGTATTACAGGATTGTTTGGGAGGTTAGAAAACTCTATAAGTTAAAACAGAGAACATAATATAGCAATTACAAAAATGAAACTAAAAACTTAGCATAATACTCTATTAAGACCACATAACATTTTAAAATTTATTTTCCCATTATGATTAAAAGATATGAACTGGAACAAAAATAAGCACCATAAAAAGTTTGAAACCTATAATCTCTACACTTACATTACATATACTTTTTTAATTTTATGTTTTAGTTATAAGTTACAAAAAAGGGACGATTTATATATTATTTAATTTATACCTCTTGGTATTGCTTTGATATATTTTAAAGACATTGTCAATTGACATAATGGTAATGATAAGTACTAAAAGAAATTATTGAAATAATTTTTAATCTTTCTTGTTTAAAGGGTAATATATTAGAAACTATCAAATTATAATAATGCATTTTCATAATGCAACTGGAAAGGGTTTTTAAAAATTATTAGAAAAGCAATTTTAAATTTTTCCATTTTGATTAAAATTCTCATCGATTTCATTTTACAAAAACTGTATTTTCTTCTTAGAAGAGAGTAAATAACAGAAAATAACTCCTCCTTCTATTATAAATATTCAGGAATCCATTTTAATAATTAAGTACAAACGAGGTTGAAGGTAGTAGAAGCGAATTCCTTTAGCGATTATTAGCATTTATTAGTGTTCGTGTCTTCATAATAGAAATTCGATAAACCAATTCTCTATGTTTCTCTACAGTCAAATTTTCTGATTTATACTTTATTCCAGGTAACCCAGTTTCATCATAGAATATTAGCATAAACTCATGGCAACGACATTTTATGACATCCAGAAATTTTCCAATATACATGTATCTCTGGTAAACATATTTTCATACCTATAATTTTTTTCCTTTCATGTCACATATTTCTGAGTAATAATTATTTTCTAGTCATAAATGAAAGGAAGTTTTAAGTTATTTTAAAAAGAACATGGAATAACGTAATGTGTAAGCACTATATTGATTTCACATCGCATACATTTTTATTTAAACAATGACTTGATAAAACATGTTTGAAAAATATTTCTTAAGATGCTTATTAACCAATTAGTTTTAAAATACATTTCTCATTTTGGTCCATAAAAAAATTATATTATTCCTTATAGAAACATCCAAATATATTATTTCATTTTCAGCAAATTTAAATCTCTTAATTTAAACTTTCGTGCATTGGATAATTATAAACATTTAATATTAGTATATTAAATAATTTTGATAAAAACTATTTTTCATGTAATAATTATAAATATGATATGTAGAATTGAATTAAAATGAAACAAAATTAGACAAAATTTAATCTAAATTGCAAGGATTTGTTAATTTTAAATATTTATGAATAAATCTATAAAAATTTTGAAGTGCTGTATAAAATTTATTGAAAATATATTTATAAATAAACAAAGATCAGTATCAAAATCTGAAATAATTGAGCTAAAAATGTCTATAATTCATTGCTGACCTGAAAAATGTCTTTTTGATACACTGTGAAACTAAACAAACATAACAAAATTACATTTTTTAAGAATTCTTTATTTTAATTTCGTTAAATTTATAAAAATCAAACTAGGTTTAACATAAAACCATAAATATCTAAAAACCATCATTAAATGTATAGAAAGTGTGATTTTTTTATATACTATGAAGGCATGTTATCTGAATTATAACATTCTATTTTTTATAAAACTGTTATTTCACAGAACATAGTTACAGTTTATTTCATGTATTTAAACGTATTAATTTTAAGCTGAAATGAATTCATTTTGTGTCAAAGTTTTAAATATATAATCAAAAATTTAATTTAAGTGAGTTTATTAATATTTACATGGTAAAGTTAAATCCACTGATTTTGTTGTTTTGCAGAACGTTTTAATGATCCAGAATTGGAATTTTTATATGAATTAAAATATTTACTTGTGTTTATTGCGTGTATTTATATATTTTGAAAGTGTTATTTCTCAATTATCTAAAATCCAGTTAAAAATTAACGCATTTTAATTTATAATTGAAAAATATTTTAGAAAGAGATTCAATAGTCCATTGACAAAATTCCTTTATTGAAATTTCCAATTGCAATATTTTTCAATTAAAAAAAGGATTACCTCAATAAATTTGTTATTTACTTAAATCAAATATTTGATATTAATTCAGATTTCCATCAATCAATAATGAATTTACTCGAATTTATTCAGAAATATCAAAATTAATAAATCAGCATTGTCTGCTGTTCAATTGGTAAGCTTAAATAATGGTATGTAAAGTAAAAAATATCATAAAATGCATAAATAGACATACAAAAACTTTTTTTTAATTAAGTCCTTATATTATCTCTTTCGAGCATAGTAAGTCTTGCAGTCCAATAGAGAAATGAAGTATGCAAGAGAAAGACGAAGGCTGTAACAGATTTAGCGTTACCCAGGGTGCACCACGAGGAGGCCTGTTACACTACACCCCACATACAAAAACTTAATGCATCTAATTACCCTTCTTCAGTGCAGACTATCACATTATTAGATTATTATGTTTAAAACTGTTACTGTTTTCAAATCATCGCTTGATGATTCGAACATTATGTAAAAAATATAATTTGAAGGTAATTTTAAGTCTATTAAATATTTTAATTCATCAAATACTGCTAACATCTGAAAACGATGGCTGTATAAAGTAAATATAGATGGTAATTATACACGGTGAAAATTTAAGTCTTGTAACAAGACTTTTAAAACATTTATAGTCAAAGTCTTATTTCATATACATGTGATTCACTATAAAATAATTTTCAGCTATTCGGGTATCCACCATGCAAAATCAAATATTGACAATTAAAGACGAACCACCGCACAGAACATCATTTTTTGGTATTAAAATTCATATGAATATTCAATCACATAACTTCTGAATGCATAAAACAAATTATATCCCTTCTTGTTTCATATGCATCTGTTAAGAATATTCTTAAGGGTACCTAATTCTACTGTTGATAAACTTGAATTTATGCATAACTCATCAGAAACTTAAAATAAATAATTGTCTTTGCTTATAAGATAAATAATATGAGTTTTTTTCAATCTTATTTGTAACCTTAGAAAAATAATAAATTGCGATGCAGGAAAACGTAAGGTTATTTTAGAGAATGCTCAACTAATGTAGAATTTAAAGCCCAAATTCAGCATCACTCTAATCCTTGTTGCACAGCATGAAAAATATATTGTTTCCTGGATTCAGATTTAATTTACTTGATATCAGATTGTTTCTTGATTTCTGCTATTTAGACCACTTAGTACTATCAAAAAGTTTCAAAATATTTTAATGCGGAATGAAGAACACATTGAAAATATAAAAATATTTAATCAAAATCCTTTAGTTGCTATCTGTTTAACGATGACACAAAAAACTCACATGTTATATTAAAAACATTCCTTTATCTTTGAAAAATCTAAATGGAAAGCAAATACTTAAAATAAATTACCTCGGCATTTAGTTTAGAACTTAATCCAATAAATAATTCTAGGTTAATTTTCAAACAATGATCCATAATTTAAAATAAATGTGGTGATTTAGTTTTCAAGATGAATATCAATGTCGCGTGTGCTTTGAAATTTTGCCCGAATGAGAAACTAGAAACATAGAAATTTCACTGGTTATATAAATGGCCATAGATATTGTAATAAGTTTGAGAATAGTTTACAGCTCTTAGAGTGTATAGTTTCTTTCTTGAAAGTATCCAATCAATTGTAAGAATAATCCCTTAATAGTTGAAGGTTCCATGTTTAATCTCAATTGATAATGAATGACGAAAAATAAATGTTGTGATTCCACTTTCTAAAACTGGATAATTTGAAGTGGATATTGAAAGTTTAGGTTTATATGTCCAAGTAGAATGTTTCAAAGTTTTCAATCCTCAAGTAAGTATACAACAGATTACAAATATTATGATACCAACTATGAGGTGACAGGATTGTTGAATTAAAAGTTATTTTAGATTAATAAAAGCACGCGTTATATAAATTTTGAAAAGAAAGACATTACGCTCAATACAAACTAAGTGTTGGAAGGACAAATTACTGTTGAAAACCATACAACTTACATTATTGTAACGATAAAACTCATTATTTACCTTAAAAGTTATTGGAAATTGGCTCCATTGGTCAAAAAAGAATTTTAAAATAAATATAAATAAATACATATAATTTTTTAATGTTTTTTGCATTATTGTTCGATTTAGACACCTAAAATGAAACTATTATACAAATTGAAATTATGGTATTTAAACCTCGATAAAATTTCATATTCGTCACGAATATAATTATCTCAGTAATTTATTTCTTTTCCATTTTTTCTTAGCTCGATCAGTACAATCATTTTAACGAAATTTTTCATTATGCAGTTTAAAAAATAAATTGAAATTTTATATACAACCTTAAAATATATTACAATAAAATAAAGTTTATGTTTTGCAATATTCATCTACACACATCTCAATATTTAATTACTATACACTTTAAAATCCTGGGTCTTTATTTTAAAAAAACTTGCAGTAAAGCAAGATGCTTAAACTTAATTTTACATTCATATAACATTATTTTTCCACTGCGTTAGGCAACACATGATTCATAAAAAGTCATCTAAGTAAAAATGACTCTTCTAGTTAATTTCCCTTAACTTATCCTGTATTTGAATAATAGGGGAATAATTAAATTTTAAAAAATGTAGTTTTCTCATCAAAACTTGAAAAAAATATTTCTTAATCATCCTTGCGTCACAATTATTGTCTTACAAATATAATTCCAAGGCTATTAGATTCTTTTTAATTTCAAATATTTCTGGTTTAATTAAGAAAATTCTTGCATCTAATTAAGGGAATAATTTTTCTGTATTCATAAAAACATTTCATAATAATTAATCATGTTGTCTTAGAAGTCTTACTAACATTATTCTCTTTTTTAAAATTTCAATGTTTTTCCCAATCAACAAATTCACATTTTTGTATCACCTAAGAATTAAAGTAAATATTTTCCAAGCATTTTCAATAATAATTTTTCAACAGTCATACGTATTGAAAATAAAATATTATCTGTTCATAAATTGTTTTAAGATGTTTTAGATGGAAATTCTGAATTTCGTTCATTAAGTTATTTATAACACAATTAAATACGAGAGTAATATTAATATAGTATTTGGTTGATTCATTTTAACCGCTGTTTTACATTTACTTCAAAATATATAAGTAAATCTTAAATACTGTGAAAAAAAATTCCAAAGTTTTTTTTTTTGTCTTGTGCCATCTAGGCTGACAATATGGGGTGTGCTGCTCCACTTTTTCATACTGAACCATATTTGGTGTGGATTCCGACTGCTTCAGTGAACACATCCCATAGGTACCCCCGTTTATAGGGTAAACAACCATTCACACCTGATGCAAACACAGTAAGGACAAAGAGAGGAGTTCAGCCATGCCCGAACCGGGATTCTAACTCAGAACCTCCCTGTCCACAATCAGGCACTCTGACCACTAGACAGGGCGGTCGGCATTTGCAAATTTAAATATTCCATATAATGATTTAACGTCATATATCAGATAACCTAGTGTAAGACATTTAATATTTAAATAAATATTTGGGGCTTCAATAGCTTAAACAGATTTTATAAATATTTTTTTAACAAAACTTTTCAAAAGCAAATAAATTCACTGATAACTGAATCTTCTCACATGCTTCAATTAGGTACATAAGAAATCCTCCCAGAATGGGGTGTTAGGTGAATTTAAGTGTTTTTATTTGTTATGAAATTAGCAATAATTATTTAAACTTCGTTAATAAAATTAAAGAGCAACTTATAAAACATAATTAAAAATATCATTATTATATTTTTATATATTTTTCTAATTGTTTATAGAAGGTATTTTATAATTATTTAAGATCAAAAACTATAGATCATAAGATTATTACTATAGATCAAAAAATGTTATGTTTCCATAACATGTCTTATATTGAGAAAATCAACAAACAATTTATTTCTAAAATTATCAATGAAAAAACCACATATTTTAAAATTTAGTACTACAATTTTACTAATAAGATATAAATTTTCTAAAATAAACTGTAAGTTTGTATTACTTATTACAAAGGGAACATTGTTTACATTATGCAGTTATCTAAATAACATACAAGAAATGTTTTTATTTAGTTATTAATCAAGATATTTGAGAAAGATGCTCAAAATTGTGTCTTTCTATAGTCATAAGGAAATATATTTTATTTATAAAACTGTGATAAAGTGGATTTGTTAACAATATTTAGGTAATATTCTTTTAATATATTTAAATTATTTTTATTTTTTCTCAATCTATTACGTTTTATTTAAACAAATATAAATACTACATTCAATCAAACCGTAATTGATCCGTAATTCAACCAAACCAAAATGGTAACAAATCTGAGTAACTAATAATGTTTATAACACTTAAAATAACAAATTCTGATAAAAAAGTGAGTTTTATATAAGAAAATGTAGACTTGTGATACAGTTTTATTCGTGATCTTCACATAATTAGAGTTCATGTCCTGCATCATGACTTTTTTTTTTATTTTTAATTAATAAAAATCCTTTCAGAGTAAATATTTCACGTTTGAATTACTCATATAAAATCCCGATGTATATTCACAAGAAAACATAAAAGAAGCACACTTAGATTTTTAGAAATTAATCTCGTTCATAAAAGATGCAAAAATTGATAGTTTAAATTTTTAGTATGTCAGCACAATATTATCAATTCCTTGACATCGTTTCTATAGGGAAAAATATTCCCAAGCATTAATCAACAAAGACACTATTATTAAGAGTTGTTTTCAGTACTGTATTTTGGTAACGTATTAATGTCATTTTTTATTAATCTGATTTAGTAGCAGAAGAGTGTAATTTAAATACAATGACTCAGTTTTATTATAAGAGGTTAAAAGTATTAATGAATGATTTTACGTAGATATTTATTATATTTTCATAAATATTTTTTGAAATGATTTAAAAATCTCAAAACAGGGGTTTCCTAAAGGTTTTTATAAAACTAAAAATATATCAACCCAAAATTTAAGCTTTTAATTTAATTTAAATATGAATCAAACTGATACACACACACACATATATATATATATATATATATTTCTATCAAACAAATAAAGAATATATTATTTACAAAATTCAAATAAATATTTGCAGTTATATACTGTTGCAGTTTGCAATTTATGAAGCTTAAAATTAATAAAACAAGCACTTCAAGTTTTATAGATTAATTAAAAGTTGGATTATGATTTAGTTTATTATATATGTACATGTTTATCATTTCAAATTTAATCAGCTTTAAAAATAGCTTTTTTTAAGCAAATTTTATGAAAAGCTTCATATGTCAGTTGACTTTAGAGCCTGTCATCAAATAAAGCATGAAGTATTTATGACTTTTAGTGATGTGTTATGTTCGATACTGTCTGAGGTTTTGACTCAAAGCAATTTGAAAAAGCAAAAACCTTTTAATAAACAGCAAGTAATTTCTATTAATATTTAATTAAAATAAATACATTTAACCATTGATGGATAATTCAATTAAATATTATGAAACAATGTAATCAAATACTGTTCTTTTTAACGTTACTTAAACATTATCCTAATTAAAATCCTTATAATCTATTTTTTAAAAAAACATTGAGATTCCTTTTGTGAAATAAATTTGAATATTAGCTTTGATAGAATAACATATTGAAAAGAATTCGTTTTAATTTGATGACATTTTAAGAAATAATCAATTTTAATAAGAACAGAAAACTAAAATTTCAGAAAAAATAATATCCTTATATTAAATTCTTTGTTTAATCTTCCATAATGCATTAAAGAAAATTCTTTTGTTACTTGTGAAAATGGCAACTCTAAGAAATTTCTCAGCAATGATATTAATTTTCTCTTATAATTTTTTATACGATGACTTTAAGAATATAAAATCATGAAAAATATTGTATTCAACATTTTAAGTTAATATGAACAAAAGCAATATAAACTAGGAAAAATGTATTATGTTAATTTATATAATATTAATGTGTGTGTGTGTGTGTAACATAATATTAATGTAATATAATATTAATTGAAATATTCGGATTAATTAGTTTAATTAAACTAAACCGCAAATTAAATAGTATTTTCAAATTATACCAATATATGCATGCATTTACTTTATTTATATATTATAGAATCATTTTAAATTTACAAATCTGATATCAGCAGCATTATTAACAGTGAAGATATTGTGACTTGAAATCTCGAATTACACTTGCATTTTATGACGCCAACACAGTATGTTATGCTAATAAATGTGTATTAAGTTTTTAATTTTTTTGCCATTTTATATAAATTTTATACAAATAAAAATTGGAAATTACCATCACAACATATAATGAATTATTAATGAATTATTTAAATGATATATATATATATATATATATATATATATATATATATATATATATATATATATATATATATATATATATATATAAATATATATATATATATATATATATATATATATATATATATATATATATATATATATATATATATATATAAATATATATATATATATATATATATATATATATATATATATATATATATATATATATATATATATATATATATATATATATATATATATATATATATATATATATATATATATATATATATATATATATATATATATATATATATATATGTATGTATGTATATATATATAGTTAAATTAATTAAATTTTAAAATCACATATTTTTTTTTCAAAATACTTTGAGTTGTTTTGCCGGACCAAAATATTTGGGTTATGCATAAAAGAAATTTTGAATTATTGCCATCAAATATAAATATAAAATTTGTTCTTTTTCTTCCTTGCTTAAAAATATATGATAAAAACAACATTTTGTCATGAAAACACCATTTATGTAATGGTTTAAGAATAATATATCAATCAGAATACTGAAAACTCTGTTTGTGTGTGTAGAAATTGTCTCTTTTAATATTCCATAACAATTGTTTTTCAGATATTTTTGAACGTAAATATATAGCAAGTTTCGTACCAAAGATAAAAAGTTTAATGCCAGATTTAACATAATATATTAAGATTTGAAAACCATTATCCTCTTCCTATGATGAGGTAGATCAGAATAAAAGATATCTATATAAAACGTAATATAAACTGTATAACACTCGCACGTTCTATATTAAGAAATAATATTCATGAAATGGGTAAAATACAATATATCATGAATATTTAAATTAATGAATAAAAAAACACCAGAATACATTTTCCCTCCTCTTCTAAATTATTCAAAATCGAGAATCAAGGCAACGCTATTTCATTTAACTGTGTCCCTCTTCTTGCAATTTCCAATCCCATTGAGACAGACCTCGTAATTTATTAATTTCTCTTTCCTAACTTCCGGTAATACTAATCCCATTATTTAAATTTACAAGCAAAATAAGAATACTGTATCTGAAGAAGTTATCGAACTCCCTTGAGAAATTCATCACCGTACATTAGAATGGATAATTCTCCCTCAAGCCACGAATACTTTCCCTTAACACTGACGCTAACCTATGTCATCCCGTTCAGAAAACATGGAACGTCATTACCCAGAAAAATCAGTTCGTAAGCACAATCATTTGGAATGATATTAATGTAAAATACTGGATAAGGAACATAAAATCTTCATAGATATGAGAAAAGAACATAAAATTAAGAGTTTATATGTGTATTTTGTAAAAAAAAATTAAAACTATTCTTATCAACATGACAATTTACTTTGAAACAGTATAAGAGCAAGTAATTGGTGCAATCAAACTGAAATTTAAATTTCCAAGAAAACTGAATTTTAAGATATTTATAAGTTCTTTATGGCCTTATGTAGGAATTTGGATTTATTATATTAACATTTTTGAAATTTTCACATTATTCTTGGTATTAAGAGGACATAGTAAAAGTGAAAATTCTGTTATACTTAAGTAAAATCTGATATTTTATTTAATTAGAAATAATCTACCACTTAATCTAAATTTAAGTGTTACAATCTTTTTAATACATCTTAAAATTAATAATTGAAATCAGATATCATTCATACATTCTGTGCATTTTTGACATTTTGAATTACCTTAAAATCTTAAGGGACTAAGTTGTAATTCCTTCGAAAAACAATACTTTATTTATTAATTTTGATATGGAAAATGCTACAAGACCACACATAGCTTTCAAATTACAGGAATTTCTTATTTTCATAAAGTTTAATTTACATACTGTAAGAATCTTGTGATTTATAGAAGTTTCTGCAAAAATCATCTTATATTCATTTTGTAATAAAAAAAAATCATTTTGAGATATTTTGAAATGAAATTTGTTTAAGGTTAAATACAATTACAAAACATTAAGTATTGAGAAAATTTAAGCCGACTTCAGTGTGATATCGATTGTGAAGTACCATACGAATAACTTTGTTGTGATTTTGTCACACTAGAGGAGGCAGTTCAAGTTTATAAATTAAGCTTAAGACTTAAGTGTAAAAGTAAATTTATAATAATAATAATAATAATATATATATATATATATATATGTGTGTGTGTGTGTGTGTGTGTTTATATATATACATATATATATGTATATACATATATATGTATATATACATATAAATACATATATATATATATATATACATATAAATACATATATATATATATATATATGTGTGTGTGTGTGTGTGTGTGTGTGCGTGTGTATGTGTGTCTGTGTGTGTGTGTGTGCGTGTGTATGTGTGTCTGTGTGTGTGTGTGTGCGTGTGTATGTGTGTCTGTGTGTGACTGTGTATGTATGCATGTTTAGCAATTTTTAAACTTAAATGCAATTGAATTATTAATATTAATTGGTGAAGAACAATAGAACGCTTCTTACTTCATTAAACTCCCTTCCAAATAATATTATCATCAATTATTCAAATAAAAAATGATAGAATTCATTGCATTTGGACAAAGTCTGTGAATTTTTTAAATTCTATATAAATTAAAATTTGCATAATTTAATAAATATAATGTAAAACTAAATAATTAAATTATTTCAGAAAAAGTAAGGCAATTACTAATATATTTAGTTTATAGAAAATGTAAAATTTTCCATGAAGACAATTTCATATTTTACAAAATCAAATTAACGTTATTAGATGTAAATTACTGCTGTTAGTGAAAATAAATTGATATTGATATTTTTTTGCGAAAATAAATTGGTCAAATGTTTACAATAATTGATTTTCAGTGTCTATAAAAGTTTATGCAAAGGTGGATTTGATAATTAATAGAAAATTCTGGGATTATATTTTTGTGTGTGGTAAACGCATAAATAATATATTTCTAGTTAATAATCATATTTTTTATGAAGAAAATTATTCTCCTGCCTTATATTTTTACAAGCTTTTTTTAAACTCATATATAAAAATTTTACTTTTAAATGTAACAAAACTAATTTTACAAACAAGTATTTGAAGTTTTCTTTCATCTTCTTACATGGAAATATATATTTATAATAAAGTCATATTTTTCCCTCTGTTTTACGTTGACTGATATTTAGTCTGCCTTCTATAAATTTTCTTGTATATTTAAAATCTTTTTAAAGTTATCAAAATTTAGCATCTCTACAGAGTTTTACTAAAGTAATGAATTTGTTTATATTTTTTAAAAAAAGTGGAAAAGCTTTCCAAGAGTATTAAATACTTTTAAATTTTATGAAAGTCATAAATTTGGTTATACATTTTACATAATAACATAAAAGCAAATTTTATAATTGTTTATTTTATATTATTTACAAATAAATTTATAGTTGAAAATTCTTCCTTGCATACTAAAATTGAATGCTCAAAATCTTGAATTTTCATACTTCAAAATTTAAAAACAATCCAGAAAATTTGGGAAAGAAAATATCTAAAAAAATTACTTTTTTATCGACATGAGCTGTTTATCAGCTAAAATAATGCAGTTCTTTGTTGCTTTGGTTTATAACATGAAATCATTCTTTGATCTTTCCCTTCTAGGAACTTGTCTGAATTTAATTTTAAAAATGGAATGATGTTGTCGGGGTCAGAAATGTTTTCATTTAGATGTAAATTACTGCTGAGAAATGAAAATTGAATTGTACTTTCTACAAATCCATTTGAAATTTAAATCCGCTTTGTAGCATTCATTTTAAGAAATCTTGTCTTATCAGACATGTTAGATTTTTCTTTGCAAAATAAAGCGTGAAAATGTTTGATTTGTCATATAAATAAAATGAAATATTCCTTTTGAATGCTTTATTTTCTGTTTTAATGAAATGTGATGAATACGTTTCAAGGGAATTGCAAAATTTCTGCAAGCTATTTCAAATGTATCTTTTGTTTTGATTTTCCATCAAATCGCATTTAAAAATATTTATTTTTATACTTCAAATGTGTAACTTTTAGATTTCTCATAATTTCATGATAAAAATGAAACAACTTTTGAAGTATCGCATAAAATTTTTAAATTTGTGAAACTCCTTTCGAAAGTACAACAATTTTTGAAAGCATTTACTCTAATTAATTTGTATTTGGAAAAACACTCTACTTTAACAACCTGTATATATATATATATATATATATATATATATATATATATATATATATATATATATATATATATATATATATATATATATATATATATATATATATATGTGTGTGTGTGTGTGTGTGTGTATAGATATATATATATAAATATATGTATATATAAAAATATATAAATATATATATATATATATAAATATGTATATATATATATATATATATATATATATATATATATATATATATATATATATATATATATACTTTATTCTTTACTGGCATATATATATATATATATACATAGCAGTAAAGAATAAAGTGAATAGCTCTTACACATAAATGTTAATTAGGAAAACAAAACTTTCTAAATTTATAAAAAAATAATAGGTATTATAATTGTAAAGAAACATGATTTGTATGCAGCTTAATAAATAGACACACATTAAATTTGTAAAGCTGTATTATAAATAATGTTATATTTTTAGAATCTTAAAACTCACTTTACTTAAAAAATATATATTTCAATCATTTGTTTAATAAATTAATTTAAATGTTGTTAAAAATTAATTTCATTAATCTCATTAAAACATCAAATGCACTTTATTTTAAGAAATTCAATTCAATCTCTGAAGTTTAAAAGTTTTATGACATTCAATATTTTAAAAAAATTAAAAGCCTACATTTTTTAATGGACACAAAAATTATTAGTGATATTTTTGATGATAAATATGTAAAATATTTTTCTACAATTCTATTAAATGTTAAATGGATGCCGATTATCAAAAATAAAAATTAATTAAAATATTTGAAATGATAATTAGCTAAATCATCAAAAATTTGGCTTTATGCTATATTTTCTTTTAATCTGTATAAATTCTAATCCTTTGTCAATTCACAAATCTTCTGGCGTATTCTGGAATTTTTTGGATATTGAAAAATGTCACCAAGATGAAGTATTTACTATGTATAATTACTTTTTATAAATAAATTAAATTAAATTAGTTAATAAAACCACAAGTAGTATAAATATTATTAAGTTATAAAATATTACTTGATAATTCCCGCGAAAATTATTATGAAAATTATCATAGATAAAACAAAATGCTTTTGATTTACGAATGTTGAAATTTACCCAAAGATTCTCAAAATATAATTTATTTAATATGAAGATTTTAAGCTTTCTTACGGATAAGTAATTCAGGTAATCGGATAAACATTAATTAAAAAGTCTCAAAATTTAAAAAAAATGCTTTTAAAGGATCATATAGCATTTGAATTGATAGAGCTTCATTGTCTTAAACATCTGTACATATAAAAGTTTTATTTAATAATAACTTTGTGTGCAAATTCAATTCTAAAGCACTGAAGAATCTGCAGAATTTAATTTTAATATAAAGTCAAAATAATTCGTTATTCTTATACTTTCTACGTTTTCTTATTTAATAAATTTAAATATTTCACAATTTATTTATGATACAGCCAATTTGTTTTATCTTAAATATATAGTGTTTCTTAAATATATAGATAGCATCATGGACTATATAAAAATAAACAACATTTAAATAAGCACTCCGCTTCAATTGTGATTTTTATTTGCATATTTACTGAATTTAAAAGAATTTAAGAATTCTCTCTTTAAATTTACGGAACATTACTTTTCAAAGGAATTCGGAATTTAAGCTTCTTTTTTGGAAAAAACAATTTATCTCAGTTTATTTGACTAGTATACGGCACGTAATTAACTGTATATTATTTTGTTACCAACTTTTATGAATAAAAATATTTTGCTTTTGTGAACGGAATATCTGATGCATCAATTATAAAATGAAACAATTAAAAGTATTTAACTAAAAATCATACAAAAAAATCTTTACAAAAACAATACCATATAAGGATTTCATTTAGAGTTCTCAGAGTGGAAATGGTTTGTTTGACGCTCAACGGTCGTTTTTCACACACGAGGGATTATTAGACCGGGACTTATGCATTAAAGTGGATCCCGAACCACTACAAACATCCTTGCTCAAGGTGAGATTCGAACCTACGAACTGTTGAGCCAAATGCCCGAGCGCTAGATATTCGTCTGCCATCTCGTCTAACGTGGAAGTGAATTTTATTAGAAAGAATTTTTTTTGTAGAGTTTTTATTATCAAAGAATTATTTATTGGAAATTTTCAGCAAAAAATAAACAATAATTCATTGTAAAAAAGAGAAAATAAATAAAAATTACTAATATTTCATATATTAAATTTATTTCTAAAAATAATTGTTATTCAAATTGCTTTGGATTTATTATTTGAAAAGCAAATTTATTGTCAATATTTTTTTCTTAATTTAAAAGCAATTTGAAATGCGCATTACATTTGTTGTTACTCTGCAAAGCATAATAGAGCAGCTTGTCTTTATTTGGACCTTGCGCCATAAAACCAACCAACTGGATAGAATGAATCCGTGAACAAGACTTATTAAATATTCCTCAAATTAATTATTGTTATTATGCAACAATTATTTCAACTAGTTTATTTAAAATTGGAAATACTTTAAAGAAAAATCATTTTTTAACTTTACATTTCATTACGTTTCCTAAATATATGCATTATAAATATAAACATGTTAAAACATAATTTTTTTTTGCATATTGTTTGTAACTAAATAATAAATATGTTATATCATTTATAGTATCTAATATTTTAATGTTAGACATTTACATAAAAATTTCTATCAAAAATAACATTTATTAAACTTATAAAATAAAATCTGTTTTTATGCTTTACATAAGTATATATTCTTTCAAAGCTGTTAATTATTTTTATAAAAATATTTTCTTGAAATGACTTTTCAAGAAAATGTTTTTATACTTGAAGAAAATGTATCTTGATACTTATTCTTTCAAAGCCGTTAATTATTTTATAAAAACATTTTCTTGAGATTACTTGTAAAAATTCTATAAACTAATTTTTCCATTAAAAGTACAGAAAAAACTTTCGATAGCGAATTTTCAGCAAAAATATAATTTTTCTTGAAGATTTATAAAGAGTTCTTAAAATATGCAAATTTGTATTTCTGTACAAAATTAGTAATATCTTTATCTATTTCTTATATTAACTTTTACCAGTACTATATTGATTATATTCTATCAGAACATACAAGACATTAATTTTTGCGAAATATTTATGAGGGTATACTCATAAATTCTTGCAGCTGGTAATCAAATTGAATATAAATAAGATACATAATATTACTTATGTTTTTTCATTTATTATTTTTTCATTTACTTTTAATGTATGAAATATGTGTGCATATAATTAAGAGATTTTAGCTGGTTAACATTAAAAAAATTTTAAATATTTTTTATGTGTGCAATGAATGTTACAGTATAAGAGAGATAAAAAGTTACAGTTCTTACTGCTTTAAATCATTTGTTTATATATCAATTAATTTTCCTTAATTCTGTTTATCTTTTAATAATTTTTCCTTTATTTTATATCACACGTGTATTTTATACTTAGTTATTTTTAAAAAAAGTATTTATTAGTTTTTTATTTTCAGATATTTTAAACTACCTAATATATACATAAATCAATGTAATATTACTTAATAATGTTTTTCTAACATAAAAAATACATATTTTCAAGTCTATATAGTGAAATTAAATATAAGATTTTGAGCAACATCTTTTAATATATAAAATTAATCATATAATTTAGAAACGCATTTTGAAACGAATTTAATAAATATTTACATGACTGTTCGTATAATTATCTTCGTATTCAGAATCTGGGAAAATAAACTATTGAATGAAAAATGTTTAGTAATTTTCTAAACAAGTTTGTAACAATAAATATTCGAAAACAATTGCATATTTTTTTTGATTACATTTTCCAAGCAAATCAATTTAATATTCTTTAATTTCAATTTGAATATTGTCTATCTTACTAAATCAAAAGAAGCAGCTTAAGTGAATGCATGAAGCTAAATATTTACAAATAGAATTTTAAAAATTAAAAATTGATCAGTTATAGAATATCAACAGATATTATATATAGTTTTAAAAATATTTAATTTTTCTACACAATGAAGAATATTTTAACAGTCTTCTTTTATGTATATTTTAAAATCAAAAAAGTTTTATTTTTAAATTCATCACAATAATTGCCAATTATTCTGAAACTAAATTTTACGCTTTGCAATCAACAGAATTTTGTCATTTACTGCATTATTAATCGTTTTCAATATTTTCAATTTTGAATCATGAGTTTATTAACTACTTTCAAATATCCTCCAAGTTAATGTCAAAATTTATTTAAATTCATATTATTAAATTAACATTATGAAACTTAATTTTAAACAACATACTTATAATTTGAAAATTTAAAAGCATATATATACAAGTCAGCACCATGTATAATATATATATATATATATATATATATATATATATATATATATATATATATATATATATATATATATATAACATACATATATATATAAATACTGAATAAAAGCGTATTAATGTATCTTCATTACAATATGAAATAATTAAATCTATATTTAAGTTATTAGTTATTCATTTGTTTACATTTAAATTAAATTACCTAAAATTCCATATATTAATATCCGTATTAATTTCTTCCATTCCAGAAAAATAAGTTAAGTAACAAATAGATTTTAAATCTATTATGTATAGCGATGTAATGCATTTTCACTAGTTAATAGTTAAATGAGAAAATTTCTAATTATTTTAATATAAAAGTTAATTTTATTGTAAATTACAAAAAAATGTATAATTTTTTCTTACAAAACAAAGAATTTATATGAGGATTATTGTATTTATCAATTTATTTAATGTTTTGATATCAAATACCATGATAAATTATCATAAGATATGAAGATGTGTAAAAAGCAAAATATTAGTATAATATTATATACATCTCATTTACCATACTGTGCGGGTGTATTGATAGAATAAGAATAAGAAAGACCGCACAAATACGTCATTCATCTTTGCAAGACTTCTTAGGGCTATCTTATCTAAACCAGATTCCATTTCCTTAATGCAAGTGATATTCTCACAGTGCTTTCCAATCGCCGAAGGATAGATGTCATAATTCAACAGTCTCTCTCTTCCTAACTCTTTTAATGCTCTCCATTCTCATTCACCTCCATCTTCAGCATCCCAACACTTGTAATGCGAGTGATGTTTGCGTAGTCATGGAAATTCGTTAAGAGACATTAAGAGAGATATTTTTATATTGGAATTTGTCAACTAATCACATTCTTTAATTGCATCTTCTTTTCATTATTTGTTTTAATTACTGCTACTCATATTGAATGTCTTGCAAAATTCATTTTATTTTATGAATGAAAGCTATATTTGATTTAATTAATTTTTATGATAAAAACATTTAATTTTTTATAAGATTTGATAATTTTAATATAATATTACATCTATATAATAAGAAAAACTTGCTACTATATATACATATGAAAATGTTTATCCCAAGATCCTTTGTATATGTAAAAATGTTAGTATTAAAATCTATGTTTAATAATATTATAAGTGTTTAATTAGAATTTTAGATCAAAAGGTTTATATTTTAAAATGAATTAAACTATTATCTTTCTTCACAAATGCTTAAGAATGACAACAACAATCTAAATTTTTTTTAAATTTAAATCGAAAAAATTTATATTATGGCATTTATATAAATATATATAATATAAAAAGTTGTAAGTATAAGAGAAAGAGTATTCTTTATATTTGTGTAAGATGAGATCTATTTAAAATGTGACTTATATTTTATACAAATTTTGAAAATATGGTAGTTTTTTTTTTCAACGGCGGGCATTTGCGTGACAAACCCTATACCACAACAAGGCCAGAAACTTCTACTCATTTGTCATACCCAGAGGACACCTATGAACCAAGTCATGGTGGCGAGTAGCATTGCCCCCGCCATACCACCACAATCCCGTTTATAGGGTGGGCCACTTTCATACATCATTACAGAAGAAAGGACAGAGAAACCCAGAAAGAACAGAGGTAAAAAAGCACAACCAAGCCGAAACCAGGATTCGAAACCGGGATCTACAGCTCAGGAGCACAAACCACTCAGCCATCAGTTGGCTGAAAATATAGTAAAAAACAAGTAGTTTTTACCATTGCTTCATAGTATAAATTAAAGTTATTTTGTTTTCATTTCTAAATGTTTTAAACTTCTGTTCATTTTGGAAAGAACTTCTAAAAGAATACATTCTGGAGGAAGAATGCATCAGATGGAGAGATTTTTAAACTTTTCTTCAACAAATCATTTATCTAAATGAAGAGGTTTGTTTAATCCTTATTTCATAGAAAAGAACCGATATCAAGCGAAATCATAGGGAAATAAATTGAAAATGTTAAATATTATAATGCGTTATATCTTATATAATTCCTTTGTTTAAATCAATTTATTATTTATACATCATTTGTAATGCTTTTTAAATTTTAAAATTTAATCGATATTTTATTTTTAAATTAAGAAAACAATATATTTTTCTGTTTTAAGAACTTTTAAACAAAGATTACTTCTCAAACAATCTAAGTAATTTTTCTTTATTATTTGAAAATGTTATTTATAAAATTGAGAATAATTTTTTTTAAATTTTTTATACAATACATTTTTTCGGGAAAATGGAAAAGTAATAATTGATATTTCTGTGTTTTTTCACACAACATATTTTAAATTTCGTTTACGAAATCTTTCTCAATTTCTAAACCTTCTAATCAAACACTGTCATATGAACGCAGTAAACCAAAGATAACTTTTAAGAAGGGAAATTTTTAATAGTTACAAAGGTCATTATTGTTTTTGAGGAGATAAGACTATAAACATTGTATGTTAAATTTATATTTAAAAATATTAAAAAATTGTGTTTTTACAGCTTTTATATAAGCGTCCTTTAAAGAAACAAACGCTTATCTAAAAAATACAAATCGTACATAGAGCATTTCAAGAGGTCATTGTATAATATATAGTTAAATATATATATATATATATATATATATATATATATATATATATATATATATATATATATATATATATATATATATATATATATATATATATATATATATATATATATATATATATATATATATATATATATATATATATATATATATATATATATATATATATATATATATATATATGTATAATATATATATATATATATATATATAATATATATACACATATATATATATATGTATATATATTTGTATATACATATATAATATATATAATATATATAGTATTTTTTTCAAACACTTAAAGATGTTTAAAATTTTATAAAATAAGGACATTTTTCAGGCAGCAAAAATTTTTATTAATCAAATTTCGTAAAAATACTTTGAAAAATCCTTAAATCTTTTAAATTGCTCTTCTATGAAAAAAGATTTTCATATCATATTAGTTTATTAAATTTTGTGAACTAACAAATTTTGAAAGGGTGCTAATGTATTTTGGTGATAACATAATAGAGTTTTTGTCTCTTTCGTTTGTAGTGTGTATTTGAATATTTTATAAATTAAATATTTTAAAGGGGTAAAAAGAGGAAGTGAAAATCATTAACTGTTTTTTCTTTACTTTCTTGTTTACTAAAATGAATTTTTTTTTTCATTTTTTTAAATGTTTTATAAAACATTAGAAACAAAAAAATTTCTCCAGGGGTTAAACTATTTTTCATTCACGGGAAAACTTAATTTCAAAATTTTAATTATATGATAATTCCTAATATTAGTTTTTCTTCCTTTATGCTCATTTGAATTTAGTTTTGGAACCAAATTTAATAATTTAAAAGTCAGAATTCTGTATTTTTCTTTACCCATGATTTTCTGCTCAAATTCATTATATGTCTTACTATTCAAAAAGATTTTCTAATTTCTTAAAAATGTCAACTATATGAATTGGTTTACTTTAAAAACAATTTACATAATTCCAAGTTATTTACAACGTGATTACTTTATTTTTAAGGAAAATGAAATTTTACTACATTCATTTTGCAAATATAATATATTCTAAACTTAAGCGAGGGAACATGGCATTTAATATAATATAGCAGTTCATTTTATGCAAATATTCTTGATAAAATGTGGGTAGTAATCAACATCAGAAGATTAACACTATAAAATGGCAAAAATTGCTGGAAATTAGAATTTCATTTAAACATTGAAATGAACCAACATTAATGAATTCTATAGTCATTATTTATGACACTTGTAGCATTCAATCTTAGTATGCGATTTTAAGTCAGTAGCGTGCATCTGTCGTTTAACAAGAGCAACACGAGGGTGAAAGTACGGCCTTGCTTTAAATTCCTCTGATAGATGGCACCAATACAAAACCCATTCCTAAATGCTGACATAGATCATGTTGGAGAGGATATTTCTCCAGACAATTACATCCATGTTAACTGCTCAACAATAAAGAACAGGACTTTTAGATTTAACACATTCAACGAGCATTTATATGGCATGTGCTTTTTGGGTCTTTGGTGGCACTGAGAATTGGACCCCATTATCCTGGATGGAAATCTAATTTCTTAACCACTAGGCTACTTACGACCTCATTCAACTCATTAAATTGATTATATATATACATATATGTATCTATAAATTTTAAATAATAACTTTATATTTTAAAAATAATATGCATTTTAATTTTAATGTCATATCAAATAAGTAATTAATATTAAATAATATTTTACTGTACTTAAAATTTAATACTTTCTATTTGATAACTTTATGAAGAAAGTTCTTTAAAAATTTTACGTTTTATCTGAAAATTTTTAATAGATTTTTCTGCAAATTGTTTTGGGATACATATTTTAATAAAATTAAAGGGTAAATGAAATGCATAAAATTAAAAGCATTATCATATTTGTTCATCTATAACGTTTTTGATCAAATTTTAATAAAATTTAGTTTTAGTAAAAATAATAACAGAAAAGTATTCAACAGCTATTGTACACTCGGTAATTATACTTAATACGTAGTTATATGAGTCGAAACTTAAGAAACACAGAAGATTAAAAATTAAATTTATCAAATTTATAAATGAATTTGTAAAAGTAATTTCTTTTACAATCATAATTCTGGTGACATGGTAAGGCCGCTTTTGAATTCCAATTGTGATTTATCCCACTCGTTTAAAAACCATAAAAGGAAATTTAAAAGGGAAATATAATTTGCTCAAGCCCTGCTAAGAATTGCATGCTTTAACCACTAAGCTACACTAAGTTTCATAGATTTTAAACAAGGGTGTGCCAAACGACTGTCGAATATTTTCACTTTCCAGAAAATTGTCATTTAGGTTAAAATTAAGTATTTAGGCTAAGAATATACATGCATACATAGCACTGCAAGCGATCCCCGGACTGTACCATTACCTTAACAGGTGTGGAATACTCATCCATCAACAAGTTCCTCGTAATTTTGAAATTCGGTCAGGTAACGAGATCACACCTAAGCTGGCACCCTCCTCTCCTCATGACTTTAGTAAAACTGAGTATTTAGTCATTACTTGTCAGAAATTCTCCGCCAAATATATTTGTAATAAAGTAAAAAGGACTGAAAATGTCATCCATTACCTAAAGCTAGTCAAATTGTTTTCTCAAACATATAAATGATTGTTTACTACTCAGTATAATACCTGACTAAATATGTTCTACTGAGTAGATATCGAGATCTTTTGCGGAGATATAATGCATCCAAAGATGGCATTTATTTCTCTAAAATTGTCAAACAGATTAGATTTGTGTTCCTATATGTTTTTATCAACTAAAGGGAAATCAAAGTCATCTGCATGATTATAAAAGCAATCCCGCTATTGACTAAAATGTAGCTTCGAAATTCCACTCTGCCACGATATATAAATCACAATAAAAATCTCAAA
This sequence comes from Latrodectus elegans, assembly GCA_030067965.1. Classification (NCBI taxonomy): domain Eukaryota; kingdom Metazoa; phylum Arthropoda; class Arachnida; order Araneae; family Theridiidae; genus Latrodectus; species Latrodectus elegans. The sequence continues at coordinate 47,422,098 of CM057821.1, forward strand.
GACTTCGAAATGTTTTACAATCATTTAGCATGTTTTCTGCGTAGAGTATTTAATATTCACGACTACAGTGTTTAATTTCGAAGAAGTTGTTGAACAGGTGATAGGCACTTGTTTCTTTTCTATCAAAAGTACTATAATTAGTGGTTAAATTATGCTATAAACTACTATTAAAGAAATTTGTTGCTAACTGTGATCAGAAATCCAAAAATTTTGATCTCTGTAGCATGTCAATCAATTTTTGGTTTGCAGAATCGAGAATAGAACACACAGCTCTCTATATAAGAGAGTATTTTGAAAACAGTAGCTTTAAAAATTTTACTTCCCAAGACCACAAAAAATTACAAAATGGACAAAGGGAATAAATAACGTTCACAGCCTAAATAAAAAATCAAAATTTGATTTTCTTTATAAGTAATTATTCAGAAATTTTAATCAGAATACTTCTCGATGATTTCAATAATCAGGCAAACATTGTGCCTAGATTATTGAACTTTTTGAAATAATCTAGATGCTATGTTTGTCTATATGTTCTCATGAGATATAACTCGTTCTTTCTTTTTTTTTTCCTAAGTAGCTTGGTTTGATTCGTAGTTTAAAAGCAGATAAGAATTTAAATCAATTTCTCATAGTTTTATTTCGAAAGTAACAAAGTTCTATAAAAATTCCCCTCGGGTATTTGCAATAAATTAAGCATTCTTATAATGCATTCATTTCTATAATCTCCACCCACATCTAAAAAAATGCTTACGTATTACTCACACAAAATATGAATGTTGAAGAAGACGTTTGACATTTTGCTTAGTTATTTTAATAAAATTCCTTAAATACAAAAATATTTTTATTTTTAATATTATTTTATCGTAACGTAAATGGATTTCTCTTTACTGCATGGAAGATATTTCATAATTTATATACATGCACCCTTTTATTTCCTCTAGGTGAAAAATTTTAGCCAATATATATTTTGTTTGCAATACTTTTCATTTGACAATTTTGTGGCAACTCGTTTTCTTAAGGACATTTTTGATTAATATACTGTGAAATCCTAAACTTTAAATAAATATAAATGTAGAGTCATTTATTTAACATTTATTGAACAAAACTTTAAGCAAAAACTAAATAAATGAGAACTATAAAAATTGCTTTTTATTAAAGGAATCTCCCAAATATTAATTTCAAATCAATAACTGCAAATTCAAAGAAACAATTGCTAAGCAATTTATGAATACTTTTTGTAATAAATATGAATTCAAGTTTTTCAAATTTAATACGAAATATATTCATAAATTGCAAAGAAAATGTTTAAAATGATTATTGATTAGTTGTGTAATATATATGAATCGCATAATAAATCCATAACTTACATGCAGCTTTACATACCTACTGAGTTTTCTGATTTTACGAGTAGCAAAAGATTCCTTGCATTTAATTTCCTATACTTCATATGAATATCATAAAATAAAATTTTATGATATTAATAAAAATATTATTACCATACAACATTATACTTACATTATTTTTTATTAATAGTGCCTTGCAGACATAAATTTTATAATATTAATACAAAAATGAAATTATTGAACGTTTCAACTTTTATTAAATTATTCATTATTACTTTTTACAACTCTGTCGTAAAAAGTAATATTAGAAGTTTGTTGTATTTGTAATGTTTTCTTATTATTAATTTTCTTAGTTTTCTGGTGCAACCATTTTATCTTATACAATATAAACCATTTTTTTTTCTTTTCTTAACTTTTTGATTAATATTTCATTTCTAAGCCAAGAAATATGCTCATAAAAGAATGAATCAATGAGAATGTTACTTTACCATATATATATATATATATATATATATATATATATGTGTGTGTGTGTGTGTGTGTGTGTGTGTGTGTGTGTGTGTGTGTGTGTGTGTGTGTATTATAGAAGTGTACAAAATATGCAATTTTCCCTACCTGTGAATGCAATTTTTGAGATTAATTTTCATGACCATATAAAGCAAAGACCACAAATATATCATCTATATATAATGTTATTTGTGTATGTGTTTGTTTGAGTGGCTGACTTAAATCAGTTACTATTGATTACACAAATAAACATATACATTAAAGTTTTATTTAAAATTGAAAAGTAATTTGATTTTAAAAAGTATGTGTTTTATAAAGGATCGTATGAAATTAAATATTTTAGAAATATTACAAAACAAACTACTGATTAAATTAATGATATATTTCTTATGTTAGAGCCACTGCAAATTTTATCGGCAAAAAAACATTTTTAGTTTAATCGAAACAATCTTACTGATTGTTGTCCGATTTCTTAATATAAACTAGTAAAATTACGATATATATATGTATAAGAAGATTTTTTGCTTCATTTTTTATTAAATTCTGACAAATTGTTACATAATCCACTTTGTTTTTACATTTTTAGAAAGTTAAGAACATAATTAAATCAAATTTAACCGTAACTGAAAAAAATGCTCACTTTGATTAATCGTATTACATCTGAACTTTTAATAAGATTATTGTTTTTTTATTGTAAAAAAATTATCACTTTTCATATTATTTAATTAGCTCTTCTGATTCGAGAATATTTTAATCTCGAAATATTAAATTCCTTTATATTATTATTTGATTGAAATAATTATATCTTTATAATTTTGAATTGATTTTATATAGTTAAATTGCATGCAAGTTATAAATACTACATAAAATCACACTGATAGAAATTATTTTGCATTGCACTGTTGTTACTGAATTCATAAACAATAATTGACATTTTTATTTAATTTTAAATACTGTGACGTGTATTTTCAAAGCAAAATTCACTTAAACAAAAATGTATTTATTTTCAGTCTTGTTGCAGACTCCTCATTTATCAAAAATTATTTGTCCTGAATTTCCACTTTCAATGGAATCCTTAGAAAGGATTTTCTTTAAATAATATGATGCATATAGGATTTGTAAAAAGGGAAATTTAGAACATTTCCAAGCATTCGCATCGACAATTGTGTTCAAGGAAATTAATAAGGCAGAACTTATTTTCCTTTGTTCAGGTGTATCTGAGATTAAGTATTTGTCCGCCCTCATCTGAAAGCTCTGTTCTATTACCAATACTTAGTGATGATGAACACTCATTTAAATTGCCGTATATTATGTATTAAAAACATTTTATTTTGCTAAGAATATTAGGAAAATGATATCATTTCTCTAAGAAAACACGAGGAACTTAGTTCATCAAATGTACTTCTCTCGCCATTGTGTTTAGAAACATGATGTTGGAATTAAGGTCTTATAAAAGAACAATTAGAGAAAGGAATGTGTTTTTATCCTATTAAAATTAATTTTTATGCTATTAAAAATGTAATTTTTAACCATTGAACATGGGCTTTATCATTGTTTTGTCATTATTTTTACTTAAAATGCTAAAAGAAATAAGGAAGATGTTACAAAGATAATTAAATGAGCCTTGGAATGCTAATTAACTGAGCCTAATATGGAAGGAAAATGAGTAATTTTGACATTCTCCACATCATTTAAAATGGAGAAATTTTGCAACATCTGATTGGAAAAGTTTTATTGTTTACGTTTTCATATCGATATTGTTATTTGTTTTAAAAATTATTATTTTTCTGTTGAAACCATTATTCCATATTTAAAAAGGAGTCTTAAAAATCGCATAGGTTCCATTTAAAGCATTAATTGGTATTTTGTTCCTTGTGTTTGTGTGTGTGTGCGTGTGTGGTTTATGACTGACAGCTTTATCTTGTAAAGAACTCGGAAATTATTCCTTTCCTGACAAATACGCCAACTACATTTTTTATTCTGTTAGTACTGATGTTAAGCCGGCCAACTTGTCAAGTGGTCAGTGTGCCTGACTACAGATAGGAAGGTACTGGGTTCGAATCCCGGTTCAGGCATGGATGTACTTTCTCTTTCTCTATCCTGTCTTTGTCCTTTCCTTGTGTGTGTGAATGAAGTATGAATGATGCCTACCCTATAAACGGGTCCCTATGGCATGTATGAAGTTTTGATTGTGTCCCACTGCCTGTGGTGCACCCGGGGCCATGCCTCGGCGGCTAAGAGGTCGCTGTTTCTGGCCAGTTCTATGGGTATCAGGGAACATTAGATTAATAGACTATGTTGCAGTTGTAACTGTCTACAATCAGCCATTAGAAAAAAGTACTGATTTTAATATTTTGCCAATAAAATTTTATTTCGTGTTAAGATAAATGCCTACTCTACATTCACAAATTGTTACAATCATATATTCGAGGTACTTATTTTGGTACTATTTGGTACACCATTGGCTTGCCAAATTTTTTATTCTTTCACTAATTGTATATATTTGTGAGTAAATGTGTTTGACAAACTTAAATTATTGGAATTTGTATCGAACACTAATTAAAAATTCCTGCATCGTTGCAAGATAAATCAAACTGAGTATAATCAGATACCTCTAAGTGAACAATTACAAATTTAAGAAATTTTCTGCATTTTTAAATTTTATATCAAATAATTTCTTTCTTGTTTTAAATAATGTATTTTAAAAAAAGTAATTTTTATTGCCTATTATTTCAAAATGCATAATTGTTTTTCTATAAATTATATTAAATAAAAGTGTGTTCTTGAAATGAAGCAATTTTTAATGTGTGTGGATTCACTCTATATTTTATTTTAAATATCTTATTCACTGATGGTATTTGTGCAACAGTAAAATGTTTTATCAAAATTCGTTTCATTAATTGACAGTTTATAGTTTTAACATTTAAACTGACATCAATTTATTTTTTCACTATACTAGGTTTTTAAAGAAATTTATTCAACAAAAATTGGCACTTATTACATTTCTTTAAAATATTTTTTTATTGAACTTCATAGTTATAATTGTTAGATTTTAATCTAATACACACACACACACACATTCACACACAAACAACTGATGAAAAATAGGAAAAAATATATTTAATATTTTTGAAACATTGCTTTTATCTCCAAGTGTGTGCTTACACAAGAATTGAAATACTAATATATACTATCCTGATACATAATGTAAAATAATTAAATATTATTTAAAATGTTAATACAATATTAAAACTCAAACTGTCATATGTCAGTATAATGTTAGTTAAAGTGAATTACTGATTATACATTTTAAAAAACACAATGAAATAAATCATATAATTTTCAGCGTTCTGAGAAGTATGCAGTGCCTGAAATTTTTCAGGATATGATATATATACCAATAACAATACCTTTTCGCTGTGTAAACTAAATGTCCTTCTTTTCAATGATAAGAAGTATGGTCTCTTCAAATAAGATTTAAATATATATTAGTGTATGGAAAACGAAACCTAGACAAAAAAAGTCATATATCATGGGATAATAACTTTCTAATTTTCGAAGGAAGACGAATTAATGGCCTTAACTAAAAATTTTATATCATTCTTTCACAATAGGAAATCCATACTTTATGCACCACTAGCGTCATCTTTTGAGGTAGCTGGCTGAACAAAAATATTTTTTTATTTATATACTCCTAACCTTCTACTTTTTATTTTTAAAAATTTCAAGTTTCTTATTTGTTTAAATTGATGTCTCCAATTCTAATTACTTCTACATTGCATAAATTAGTGATCATAATAAATATTTTATTTTATTTTACTTTTGGTTGCTTTAATTTAAGATACTCTAATTATGGAAAATTTTGAGCACAATGAAGAAGTCAATAATTCTTACAGCTGAGAAATGAATGTTCTAAGATTTGAGGTAATTGGTATGTTTTGTACCTTAATTACATATTTAATGAAAAAAATAATATTTTAAAACTTTAACTCGATTATATCAATATGAGAAAAGTTACGATAGATTCAATATGGGAATGTTCAGGAAACTTTTAGGAACAGTCATCGGAGGGTTATCAGTGTCAGCCACTGACAAACTCGGAAAGATTTATTTCAGTGTCAAGCAAGGCATCGGACACTGAATTTACAGCTGTGAAAGGTTCTGTGTTTGGTAATATATATATATATATATATATATATATATATATATATATATATATATATATATATATATATATATATATATATTATAAAGTCACCGTTATTGCTTGAAATCCCCAAGCTACTTCCAGACATTCAATGGACATTAACATCTTCGCAGCAGTCAACGAAACGATATTGATTCCCCTTAATTTCCATCGTTTGAGTTCCAGGAACAACAAATATCCAAAGACAGTCAATTTGTTCTGATTCTAAGATGATGTGGGAATAGCAAACATGGTTCGTGAAGGCCCATTAAGTCCTTCATGAAAAATATAATTCTTCAAATTGAACAAGAATCACCTGCTGAATGGGCCATGTGGTTTCGAACAGTTTATTGTTTCTTTACTCTTTCTTATTCGAATCGGTGGAGTGGCTAGAAATAGAATTCGAAAAAAGACATTAGACAATGGATCTGGTGATTATTGGAGGCCAGATGTTGGGGGAAGTTTCTATATAACTAGCAGGCCCTTGTGGAGGAGGAGTATAGCTTCGGGTTACTTGTTGTTTTTCTGATGCTTCTGTAAAACAGGTCCCAGCGATGGAACGAGGAATCAGGGACAGAATCGATATATCAGAGTCTGTAGCCAGACCTCGAGATTTAACTATTCGGGTGCTCCAGTGGTGTCTGGAGAGGATCGTCGATCTTATGGAGTGACTGTTTCCCGAGTGTGAAATTTAGAAGCCTGGTCTCCAGTACTATTGAAGAGTTTTCATTCCCAGTACCAGCGAGGTCCTTATTATCCAGACCGAATGTGCAGCGAACGTTCCAGAAAGGAGAAATTCATCAGTTTTCCTGGAACCTACAATTCATTTCAGTTCTTGTATATAATCTTTTTTATTTGTAAATAAAAATTTTCTCAAGAATATTAAATTACATAATCCTGGTTCCTTTACTTCCCTTGCCTACTTAGAAGTCAGCCTATCTAGAGTGAGTACGTTACAATAAGTATAAACACAAAACCCCAATCACATCTATAAAATAAATTTATATTAGCATGTAGAAAAAGAATTTTCGACCAAAAGATTATTTAATATGAAAATTAATAATAATTGAACTCATTGGGTGAATTGGCAATACATTATAATATTGAATATAGCCAAATAAGATAAATAAGAATATGTAGAATAGTTGAAATTCACACAAGCCAAAAAATATACGTTAGTTAGTATTTTTAGACTTTTACTAAGCTTTTAAATCTTCAAAGGATTCTATAGTTTGTTAAGTACACTAGAGTTCAATTTTATAAGTTCAGTTTTACTTGCTAAATATTACTTGGAGAAATTTATTATATTATTAAGATTTTACTAAAATAGTAAATCATTTCAATTTTAAGTGAATAATTTTCAAATTATACAGAGGGTATTAACACATTTTTAGAACGATTTCGATGACTAATTAAAAAAATAATAAATGTTTTAGAATAAACATTTTTGGCAACAGCTTATTATTTGAAAAGAGAACTATCATCTACTACTTTTAAATTTATTCTTCTTTCAAAATGTCACATTTAAACATGCCTTGATCTGAATTATATGTTTTTGCGCTTTCCAAAGATAAACGTTCTTATTCCAGAATTAAAAAAAGTTGTGAAATGCATGGTATTGAAATTTCTTACTGCAAAATAAGCAATATTATTAATCAGACAGGTAAAAACTGTCAATCATTATTTCTACATAGAAAGAAGACTCCAAACGAATATCCGTAAAAGGTACTTACTGTTTCAAATGTTTCTAAAGTAAAATCGCTAGTAAAAAGAAAAAAATCCACCAACACAGAAATCAATTGCAAAGTCTTTACATACATCTATAGCAACAATAAATAAAATAATAAACCAGTATTTACAACTTCAAAATGCTAAAAAACATAACGTTCACCAGCTTTTGCCGAGACATGTGGCTCAACGAAAAACAATTTGTAGACTCCTGTAAGAAAACCACTCAGCAAAAGATAAACGGAAAAACATTCATGATGAAAAACATACTTGATGAAGCATGGACTTACCTAAATGATTGTAACAAAAAAAGGTATTTTTACTATAGAAAATGAGGAGAAAACAATGTACAAACCCGTTTCCGCCAATGTAAAGAAAGTTTCAGTAAGAGGTTTATGATTGTCACAGGTTTCTCCTATAAGAGGAAATTATAAATAGGAAGAGTGGGAAAAAATGTTAAAATCAACTCATTGTACTATCAGGAGAAGGTTTTACTTCCAATATTTACAAAAGAAATTCCACTTCTTTATTCCAATGATTTTCAAAGAGAGAAACTTCATCGAATCAAAGATATAAGTCATAATTCGAAAACTACCACTGCATTCCTTGAAAAAATGATGACTAATACAGGTATTGCATATATACATTTTTAACATATCTTTGCGAAGTCACCTGACGTGTCACCTATTGACTATTGTGTCTTTGGTCTGTTAAAAAAAAGGCTCTTTCTAATCGCAAACCCACCACGATAGATGGACTGTGGAAATTAGTGGAAGAGGAATGGAAAGCCATACACCTGGAAATTCTGCGAAAAGCTTTTCTATCATGGAAATCCCGATGCAGACATATAGTCAAGAAAAAAGGCTATCAGATCAAACATTTAAAAAAATAATCTTTACATTTTAAACACTAACTAAACGGCAGCGAAATCGTTCGCAATATGTGTTAATACCCTCTGTAATAGAAATATTTGTATTGTGCAAAGTATTAATTTATAGTCTTTAAAATTAAATTCATTTTTTATCTCAGAAATATTAATAAAATTAGTATCAACTTTGTCATCTAGAATTTCGAAATTTTATATTTGGGAATTTCAGTAAAAATAGTATAGGCTACTTATATATTGTAAAGATACAATATATATAATTTTGTGAGGCTTTAAGTAAAATTTAATTATAATCTTCCTTTTCAAATTAATAATGCATCATATTTTTAGAACTCAAATTTTCATTAAATATATGATTATGCTGAAAGTTCTTGCGAAGATAAATTTTCAAATCAATAAACTGAGTCAAAATAGTATATAATGTAAATGCAAGAAAGAACTTATAATTCAGCTTTGTTAATTATTAAAACTTTCATTTATGAAATGCTTGTGTTTGGGTACATTAAATTAAGGAATTTATGTTGAAGATTTCCTAAGTAAAATGCCGATTTTTGAATATATGTAGTAGAAAATGCATTAAAGGAAATATGTGAATTGCATTAATTTAAAATATTATGCGATAAGGAACATATTCTTTTTCTGTTACAATTTATACAAACTCCTTATAATCACATAATCTTTTTTTCATGGAACTTTTAACTCTATTTAAAAGTTGTATAAATATTTTCCATTGAATGATCAATACCTTTTTCTGACATTGATTATTTAAGTTTAATATTCCATGCAAATTGCAGATTTCCTTACAAGATTGATTTATATTAAGCATAAAATCTTAAATTTTTATGTGATATGATTTATAGTTGAAATGATGAATTTGGAATAATTTCAAAACAAAAATTAGGTAAAAATTTGTAGCTGATAGCGTTAGGAATTTTAATTTATGGTCAGTCCTACATTCTTTCATATAGAATCATAAATATTTAACTAGAAGATATAATTATTTCATTATTTTTACATATGTTTAATTGTACAAAACCTGATCTAATTCACGGAATTATGTCCATATCTTCTCAAAAATAGTTAATATTTCACTAGAAGTTAATTTATTTAGGAAGATAATACATTTTTAGTTTTTATAATAAAAATATTTAAATTAGTAAACAAAAATCAGGTGAACAAGCTTCCCATATTAAGCCCCTCCTTTAATATTCCACAATTCCTTTTCATCTTCTATTGATTAGTTTTTCTACAATATTATTTTTTTTAAAATCAAATAATTTAATATATATTTATAAATATATTTTTTGATATTTGAAGGATTTTTAAGCAAATTGCAATTTTGAACTATTTTATATATATTTTTTTTTTACATAATCCTAATTTCTTTTCAGGAATGTGTTTGGAATTACTGTAAAAATTATTGGGATCGTAAGAATATATCGTAAAGCCTTAAAATGTGTTGCTCAATATTCATTCAAGTTCAATATAAGAATTTATATTGAAATTGCATGAATAACAACTAATTCAGTTGCATTAAAGGTATATTGTCAACCGATGGCTGAGTAGTTAATCATTATTGACTCCTGAACTGTGGGTCCCAGGTTCGAATCGCGGTTCGGGCATGTTCGTTTCTTTCTGTGTTTCTCTGTTTTTTTTCTGAGATGATATATGAATGTGGCCCATTCTATAAACGGGTTTCTTGTGGTATGTCATGGGTAATGCTATTATCCTCCGTGACTTTGCTTACGGGTACCCACTGGGTAACGACATATGAATAGCAGTTTCCGGCCTTGTTTTGGCGAAAGGTTAGTAACCTAGAGCCCACTATTATTAACAAAACTATAGAAACATTATTGATATGTTAAAAGTTAATGTAAATACGTGCTTGTATGTGTGACAAGATTGCATTTTAATTAAGAGAGGATATTTTCTTTCAAAATTTCAGATGAAATCACAAATAAAAGTAAATATAAAGAAGGAAATACTACACTAATAATGGGATAGTAAAAGAATATGAAATCATCAAAGACAAATCCTCCACAACTTTAATGGATTTAACTAAGCGCATTTAGTGGAAAAAATTTTTGTCATAGAGTAACAAAGTACTGTATCAGAATGATTTTCTTATTATATTTAAAATTCTAATCACCCAATATATATAAAATTCACGAACAACAAATTTTATGGCTGAAAACCATTTCAATCTTTTATTTGATTCTTAAATGGTTTTCAATCATGATCCAGGGAATTGATAACTTTTTTTTATGATAGAGTACATTTCAAACGGAATAACGACGTGTATTCATAGACCTAAGTTTGGTTAAGTTGTTATATTTGCGTAAAACTTGGAAGAAAGGTATTTCATTGAAAGTATAATGAATTCTAGTTATTTGTTCAGGTACCTGCCACTACCAACCTTCTGGCGACATATGCATCTAAAACTAATTAAGAAGCTGCAATTATCAAAAGAAACAGTGAAAAGTAAAGTCCCTGAAAATATAAGTATAGCAAATGCTTACACACACTCACATATACAAAACACACACATATATATATTTATAATATATATATATATATATATATATATATATATATATATATGTATATATATATATATATATATATATATATATATATATATATATATATTAGTTCAAAAGCTCTAAAAGTTATTTTAGAGAGTATATAGGAAGTAAAACATTACTTCAGTAATATTTTACTTCCTACCTACTGAAATAAATTTTAGGCCTTTTAAACTAATTACTATGGTAAATCAAATTTCATGATTACTATTGTTGGCTAGTCCTATATATTCTATAAACGTTATCATTTCCTTCAATATTATCCAATATAACTGCTGACATTTTACTGTAAATCATTTTTCATGTCCTGGAAAAAATATTTTGTAAATTTTTTTTCAGGGATCAAAACTATGTTACTTAAAACTTAAAGATAGCAAATGCATTGATTCATAAGGAAACGCAACTTTTAAGTAAAATAGATAAGTAATTGGATACATGAGTGAAAATAATAGCAATAACAAAAGATTAGGTTTTAATGAAATGACGAAATTATTCTCTTTTATAATCATTTCTAAATCATGTTTTTTTAATCTATTTTCATAACCTTAAAACTACTTAAGCATTCTTTTAGAAAATATGACTCCTGTATCATAATAATATTTCACAGCAAATACTGAATTTCATTATGTGTTCGATGTGCTCGAATATTGAATCATATTTTTATATTTGTATAGCAGTTTTCCTAAGCATTAGAAAATGAATCCCAATATATAAAATAAGAAATTCTTATTAAATAATCTTCGACAAATTTATGATAGTTAGTTTCATATTATCTGTATTTTGTTCGCTTATTTAAACCTACATATATGGGGTTCATAAGGTCAAGAAAAATCAGCACTACAATCCATTTGATATTATCAGTGTTACACTGAATGAGTGAAAAAATGTATATTTTTAATAATCCTATTATCAGTGTAAGAAATATTGTTTATTATTTTTTTAATATAAATAATTTACAAAAACTTTAAATATACAAGAAATAGGAAGTAATGAAAAAATACAAACTAATATTCAAAGAAACTTCATATTTACAAAACAAGATTTTAAAATTATATTCAGATAATTAAGTGAAGTTATTCTTCCTCCAGAAAGCTAATATTTGTTAAACAAATTGAATTA
>CM057821.1:47434545-47524545 GCA_030067965.1 Latrodectus elegans
GTTAAACAAATTGAATTAATAGTTTACTGGAGGAAGCTTCTTTAAGTAAAAACTTAGAAACAGTCTTTGTTCTTACATTTAGAACTTAATTATTCTCAAAAATATTTCGTGAGAAAAACTTCATGTAAATTTCCTTTAACTAAAAGATTAATTAATTTTAAAAGTAAATTGACTTCTTCTGTAGATTAGAAGAATTTTTGCATGGGAATATTCCTTTAAATATATTTAATTATATGAATAGCTAACAATTGCGTGCAATATCAATAAAAAATTGCAAAAATTATAAATATTTTTTCCCAGAATAAAATTTTCATTTGTTAAAATTTAAAAACTCGAATTAATAAGAAATTTAGAAAACAACAAAACTTTGACAATAGAATTAATTATAAATATAAGATTAACATTTCATTGAAAGAACTTTTGCTTGGAAAATAGCAATAAAACTTCTGGAATATACTTATATCTAGAAATTGCCATTCCTAGGTCATTCATATAAGATCTGGAGCACCAGAGGTAGAGGTCTGAATTTGCTCCTGGCTTCACCTGCAGATATTAGCTGGGCATAGTTAAACAGCGTTCACGCCTTTGATGGCCCTACTAGGAGAATACACTCCCGACTTACTTCCCGTTTCTCGCTGGAACACCCCCTCGCCGCGGTAAGCCGCGTTAAATGTTTCTATGAAGTATTCAGAGTAAAAATAGAATGCATGGTGTTCTTGATATGCAAGCATATCTTGATACTTTATGGCCGTTTTACGCTTAAAGAAACGTATGAACATCGCTTTTGTGCCAGCAAAACATGCCGCATATCATGATGCCCTCACATGACCCGTTAAATAGAAGTGTGAAAACCACCCTGGATTTGATGTTTCGTGTATTTTTTATATCCAATATCTTAAAATTAAGCAAATAACATGTAGCGTGATTCATTCGATAACATCAACTTTTGTCAATCCTGAAGGTAAAATATATTTTCCGATACCACCTCAAATATGTTATTACGTTTTATGCATAAATAAATGATTTTAACCTAAACAGACCTGACACGCTGAATTCCTATCCTGTGCACTTCTGTGGCATATTTCAATCTAAATTCTATTCAAAGAAGTCTTGGAGACAATTTTTGTCACTTGAAGAGGATTGGAATTCTTTTACTGCAGTATAATTCGTGAGAGATGATGCTGATCACGCTCAAATTAAACTGTGTTTAAACAGCAGTTACGTATTTTAGATAAGAAGTTTGGGATCTGATTTTAGCAAAAGCTTTTAAGATCATCAAAAGCTTTTAAGAGCCTTTGATAATTCTGCCATTTACAACGCTCCTCAATTTGCTGTCCTCAAAATCGAGATCCATGTGAATCGGTCACAAGCAATTAGTACTTTTTTAATAATAAACGATTTGGCATTTCTCCGCTTCAAATATGCATTTACATTATTTCCTTCATCCTAAAATGCAATCTTTATCACCATTCTAACGGCAAGTAACCTAAGTCATAAAAGAGTCTATTCCCGTTATCCAAAGCAAGCATTTAAGTAAAATCTGAAAAATTTCAAATATTTTGGGTAATGTGTACATATTTCCACTTTTTTTCAAATTAACGAAGTACACTTTGTTAAAAGAAAAGCATTCTGTAAATCACAAAAGCGCTTTCAGAAAATTTTATGATGTATGTGCTTCTGAATTTATTTGTATTCATTAATTGTGTTAAGTAGTTTGTTAATAAAAATTAATACTAATAATAAATTGTAAGCATCTCATTTCTTAGTAATGGTTAAGTCTAATCCATAACCTAATATATCAGCTTTTAATTTTAGTCTGAATGTTAAAGGCAAGTACATACTGTATGTATTAATCCTGTCGTAGTGTAAAACGACATAACCAAACCCTGGGAAAAGGGATATGTATAGTAAAACGACATAACCAAACCCTGGGAAAAGGGATATGTATATTTTTATTGCACTTTAAATTTAAGAGTTTCCTCTTTTCCTTTCAAACTAAGTTGTAATAGTATAAAGGAAAGGATGCAATAAAAATTGGCACAAGGAGCCAAGTGCAATAAAGAATAAATTCTTCCTTTCGGAAGGGATGGATGATCGTGAGAAAATGGCAAGGGAAGTTTATGTTTTATGATATGTTTTGTTTGTGAATCTGACCAGTCGAGGTCAGATTCACAAACAAAACATATCATAAAACATAAACTTCCCTTGCCATTTTAAGTGTGTTTAATATATAAGTGTGTTTAGTATATAAGGGGGAGAGATTTCTGACCTATCCCATAGGAGTGTAGAAAGTTATATGGAACTTTGGAAAACCAATGGTGTAAAGAGGAGGAGCTAAGCTGAGAATTTAAAAACTGCATCTAAGAATGGAAGGCAGACACAGAGACAGAGAAAGTCCTCACACACAGAAGTCCCTGAGATACATAAGGCAGAGAAGCCCCAGAGATGCCCGACAAAGAAAAGGAGTAAACGGAGTATGATTGCACTGGCCTGGAGAAGTCCTGCCTCGACTGTCTTGAATGGGAATGCAGATGTCCGACTAATAGATGAAGAAGAGGTGACAAAGTCTAAAAAAAGGTATACTGAATAGCAAGTCAAGTAAGATGCGGAGATATCAGCGAATGGAAATGCAAAGCGGAGATGCTGAGTAGAGGACGGGAAGTGGATGAAAAAGGAGAATCATCGACACCACAGAGCGGCGAAGTCTCAGACACCACAATACTACTTCTAAAAGGGGTGAGTCTGATCTCTCGTTCCATTTCCCTCTGGTCATTATGGTTATTTGGTAAATATCATAAAAATAATAATAATGTTAGAATCTTCTCAAATATTTAATCAAGAATGTTTTAATTATAAATGTAAATACCTTTGTAATGAATTTGCTAAAATAAATTATTATGTTTTATTGTATTTTGTTTTGAATTGATCTCTGTCATTCAATTATTTAAATAACGAATCAGGGTTTTTCCTCGGAGTTTTCTAAAATTACCGAGGTCACTACAACAAATCCTCCTTTTAATATATACTATAACATACTTAGTTGGATAGGATGACTTCTAGGTAGGCAAGGGTTATTAAGGAACCAGGCTCACGTAATTCAATATTCTTGACTAGATATTTATTTACAAATTTACCGGATTATTTACAAGAACTGTCTATGATTATATCCTCTAGTGAAACTGATGCATTCCTCGCTTTCTGGAACGTTCCCTGCACATTCGATCGGGGAAAAATTCCAAGGTGGTACTATGGACCAGACTCCTAAATTCCGGTAAACAGTTACTCGATAAGGTCGACGATCCCCTTTCGGACAGTACTGGAGCACTCGGGTAGTGAAAACTATGGTCTGACTTCAGAATCTGTGATATCGATTGTCTGTCAGACTCGATTCATCGTCAGTCACGTGATCTCAAGGCAGTTCATTCACCTCTTTCCGTCTCTGGGACTTATACGCTCCGGGGCCTGCTTGAGAGACGTATCAGGAACACCACACGTAGGTCGAAGCGCCCTCACAAGGGCCTGCTATTTATATGCAAGCTTTCCCCCAACATCTGACTTCCAGAAACCTGCAGATTCATCTTCTAAGGTCACTCTTCGACACATATTTCCGGTCACCTCACTGATTCAAACCAGAAAGAGTGATGAGGCAATAAATCCTTCGAAAGCAACTGGCCCATTCACCAGGTTATTCCAGTTTAATTTGTTGAATTATATTTATCATGAAGGACTTAATTGTCTTTCACGAATCCTGTTTTCGATTCCAACATCATCCTCCAATCAGAACTAATTGACTGACTTTGGTACAAAGGGAAGAAATCAATCTCTTTCACAGCTGCAAAGGGTTTTAAAGTCCATTGAAAGTCGAAACTAACTTGGGGTTTTTAAGCAATAACGGGAACGCTGTAAAAAACGTTTAAATTATAAATAATGATTTAAATTATTTTAAATAAATAATGATTTAGATTTAGAATGATATAACAATTCTCAGTTCCCTTTTGAAACATTTACTTAAAACAATTACTTGAAACATTCTATAAAATACACTTTTTTTCAAAATAATAATAATAATAATAAAAATAAAAAAATACTGTATTATAAATGTTTTAAACTGCTTTTAAAATTATTAAACAAATATTTAAAATACTGAACAACAAAAAATCAACGTGATGGATTGATAAACTTCATTAAATTTTCCTTTAATATTTATTTATTTGTTCAAAAGTTGCATAATTTGAAACCTTAATTAATAATTAAATTTAATAAATTGTTGTGACTAGTAAGTTAACCTTACATTAATAATTGAATTTAATGACTTGTTTAAATTAAATTACATCAAAAATATTAACATCTGAATTATATAACTGTATTTAATGAGAATTTATAATTATTTTCCAGCAGATACTAAGCATTTTCTTTTCAATTTTCATATTGTGACCTATGTCATTGTGCCAGAATTAATTACATTATTTATATATTATATAGACTAAAATGTTATGAGAATTTCTGATCTACATTTACCAAGTAAACATCTCTTACATGATTTCAAACTTAAAGATGTAAATAAATTTCAACTAAAACATCAATATTTGTCTATGTGAAGATTCAAATCAATGGAAATTTAATTAAATGCAGACTAAGAAACATAGGATTCCAAATGAAGCAATCAAATGAGGAAAGGAAATGAACTAATTAAATGAAAATTCTAATTTATCCATGATTGTATTGAACTATTCACCTGCAGCTAACTTTAAATATAAGTTGTGTAAACATGCGTGTGATATTGCACGAGAATTCTTAAATCATTAATAAGCCTACTGAACTATTAAGAGGGGAAGAAATTTGCCATACCACACATAAAAGTTACTTCTTTTATAAAATATCCGAGTATTAGGAATTCCATTTTTCAGCATTACATGGGGCAAAAGTGACAGTGTCCTACTTATCGGGCCACTTAATTGGTGTGCTATTGTAGCTCTAAAATATTGTCTTTGTAATTTAGAAGCAGATGCCAATCAAAGGTAAGACCACAGACATGGCCTGCGATCAAATGAAGTTTCATTTCACATGGAAGACATTGCGACAATGACCAATTTTAACTGTCAGCCACCATTTGTGAACACTTTTCAGCTTTGGTTGGTTCGGAATACTAACTCAATAACTTCTGTTATTAAAATTGAGTACCGTAAGCAACCAGGCCACCAATAAAGCACACATTGTTCAAAAAAAAAAAAAAAAAAAATTAACACAATAAACTATTTTATTTGTAGTATAATTTGAGCCACTAACTTAGTATAATTAAGCATTATTTTGATTGAATTATAGTCATTACTTTTGTAGATGATTTAGATTGTTGAATAAACCATCCATTTGGTTATCATACTTTGGTATTTTTCAGTTTGCAATATCATTAAGCTAGTATAATTTTCCACTGAAATATTTAAATTTAATACTTCAATGAAGCATTTCTTTTTTTAAAATATATTACATTATACATTTTAAAAAAAGAAATATTTTTTTTTGTATTTCTAATAGTTCATTTATAAAATTGAACGATCAAAAATTAATGCATTTTTAACCGTTCACTATTACAAATGTACACAGTTTATATTTATGGCAACTTATTTTGAATATGAGATACTCATCCTTCGGCTAAGTGTGGTAAAATAGATTATATTAATGTATTAAAATTTAAAACATAAAATATTTTAAGAATTAAATATTTAAATATAAACATCTAAATGTATACAAATTTAAAAATAATTTTAATAAGTATATTAGTAAAAGATTTTAGCATTCCTAAAACATTCTAATCTTAACACATGTTTGAAAAATATTCAAAATGTGTAGTTGTAAAAATAATCCTTAAAAATTCTAGTACTTAAAACTCATTCTCAAAAATAAAATGAAGAAATCTCATTTTATACTATACGAGATAATCTAAAACTTTTTTCGGTATAAAAAATGTAAGTAGTAGCATCGAAAATTTGCCAAATTCTTCAATAAAAATGTTATTTTTGATTTCTGTTTGAGAAGCAATTCCACCAGGTACTAGAGTATTTATGAGTGCTGCTATTTCCTGAAGTAAATACTAGGTACACCAAATAGAGTACTTTATTTTTCCTTAGCTGAGTAAGTGGTTATAGAAAAGAAGTAAAAGTGTGCACATAATCTATTAATGTGCCAGATTTAAAGTCTTGTGATCAAACCGGAGAGTTATATATATTTGGGAAAATTTTAATATGTGTACTTATTCTTCGGGGAAATATTTCGCTGTAATATATAGAAATATTCATCGCATGTAATATTTATAGCAACGGAATATGATTTATATACAAAAAAAATAACACGAAAAAGATTATTTAAATGTTAGTTTGATTTTTAAATTTCAGAAATCACGTGCAAAAAATATAAATGTTTTTTTTTAAATTCAATATTTTTCTTTAAAATTCGTAATAGTTTAAATTAAAAAAAAAGTTTCTATATATCACACAGAATTCTTTTGTTAATTTCATATGGTGCATTTCAACATTGTTGAATTGTAATAAATAGATTCACGCTTTTCTATTAATTGTTGACTTTGTTAACTATTATATACATTATTTGCAGTTTTTCTAACTGCAGAGTAGTAAAGGTACAGTTTTAACGGAATTGTTGAAACTCTTGACATTTATTAATACATTGAAAGGATATTATATCTATTTTTGTTTAAAGTAAAGCATATATAAAAGAGTTAATACTTATTTTGAATTATGATACATATATAAGTAAGTTATATTTATTTAACTATACAAACATCTATTTAATGTTGAAATGCATAACTTATTTTATTTTTCTATAGATATTAATATATTTTTCTGATATTTAATCAAAAATCTGTGAATTCAACAATAAATATTTTATAACTGATGTTAAAATATAATTTCAATTATAATATTAGTCTAGTATAGACCTTTCTAAAATGAAATTAAAATTTTGTAAGCAAGCAATTGATATTTAAATAAAATATTATTAAACAATGTTTCTTATCATTTATTGCCATTATAAATATACTAAATTTTGCTGAATTATTCTAATAAAATTTATATTAATAGAATTTTGTTAAGAGTGAGAAATAGTTTTTTTTGGAAAAAATCTTTATATTTATGGATTCATTTACTTGAAATCACCACAAGTTTATTCTAACACTTAATTATTTTTATTTTAGAGTAACTAGAATAGTTAGTTATTAATAGTTAACATTCCCTTCTCCTGAAGCGCAACTATTTTTTCTTCTTTTAAAACGAAGCTTCAAAACGTTTGAAATATCTTACTCCTTTTAAATAATGAATGAAGAATGGCATCAGAAAGACATTTCCAACCAGGCATTTCGATCTGTGATTCTAAACTACAGCTCTATACGCCTTACTTCTCTTGGAAGTTTGTATACCTAAAGTTGTCACAATTGTTTATCATTTGCTAATACATTTATTCGATGAAAACTAATTACTACTCATGTTTATTTTCAATTATTTTTTTAGTTTTTATTAAAATTTAAATTTTTAAATAACTGTATTTAAAGTTAAATTTTTTTTATGTATATTTATTCCTTGTCCAGAGATTAAATTAATAAAAAAAACCTATAATAAACAACCACTTTAAAAATCGCAATACAATTTAATCCCAAAATACAAAAAGAGAAAAAATTTTAAGTTTTGTAGGATTATTTTTACTATACAGCAACCAAATATATTGTATAAGATGTGTGCATGTTGTCGGATTTGGAACATAAATAGTATTTAAATTCTTAAGCATTTTGCAAGAGCATATAAATTAGTATTTCAACACACCATATGCTTTGTAATTTGTTAAAGATTTTAACTACATATTTTAATATATATTTTCTTTATTTAAGATATTTAATAGTTAGTAACTAGCTATTTCATCACGTAAAATATTCTATTTCATTGAATTATTTATTTTTCCTTCATTAAGCAATTTTTGATTTTTAACAATTACCCACATTCATCAGAACAATCTGCTTTTTCATTTAATTCAAATTTAAAACAAATAATGAGCTTTTAAACATAAATTTTAATATACAATATGAAAATAGAATTTAAAATATTTAAAGTTATTGTTTTTTTTTTTTTTTTTTTTTTTTTTTTTGAATTAACGATTCTAGTTATATGTCTTTAGAAATACTTTTATAAGCTTTTCTGAAATGAATTTATTAAATATTTTGATAAGTTTATAATTATTAGTATCTAAATAAAAAAAATTTAAAAAAAGTTAAAATTTTCCTTGAAAATATTATTATTATTTCTACAAACTTCTAATGGAATTTTAAATTTAAAGTTTTTCATGACTTTCATTTCATTTATTGTAACTAAATCTTTAATTATGATAATCATATTGGAATTAATATTCTTTCCACTGTTAATATTCTGAAACTTATTTCAAGAATTTTCAAGCTGATTTCCTTCGTAGATTATTCTAAAGTAATGCATAATTGAATACATTCGAATAAATTGTGTTCTATTTAAATTAGTTTCTTCGCGTATAAAATATCCCTGAATAACAATTTAATAATATGCCTAAATTTGAGAAATCTTTTTTTTTAAAAAATATTATGTTTGAACATATTTTACTGATATGAACCCTTTAAAATTTAATTTTATTATTTCAAATTACTTTCTTTTAATCAATGCAATAATTTATTTCATGTAACTATAGTTTAGTTCACCAAAATTTTGACTGGCTTGTGTGTAACATTTGTTTCGTAAAATTTTTCAGTAAATTATACAAACATTTGTAAATAATTTACATTTTGTGGTCTATTTAGAAAAGTCACACTTATTTTTTTATTAATGATTATTAATAAACATATAATTATATAATTTAGTTAAAAATACATAATAATTTAGCTAATTTTATAGTTTAGCTAAAATTTTATTATTTGAATATATGCAACTTTGGTTGGTTTATAATTAAAAAATGGTATCTTTCTTGTTGTTAATTTTAAATAAAATATCATTTATATCTTAAATACTTATGATAATTATTGATATAATTTAAAAGTTTTAATAAATATTGGTTTAAAACTAAAAATCTTCTTTGAAATTGAATGGTTTTTATTTCACTTTCTGCGAAAAAAAATTTTAATAAATATCAATATGTTTAGAAAATATTAAAAAAAAAACAAGTTTAGAAGAAATATCATACATATTGCAATTATTCTTAAATTTTGAAAACCAACTAAAATATTTACCACTTGTTAAAGAAAAGAATAAACAAAACTTGAATTATAATTCAACAGGAGTCTAAAATATATTACATGATTAATAAATCTCAACAGTGTCCAAAATATCGTTATATGAGTACCTACATTGGGACAACATAAAAAAAATGGATAAATTTAAAAGAAAAACGTTCTTAAAATAATTTATACTTTTCATAACATTTTAAAATGGAAATAAATTTTAATATTGTATCAATGCACCATATTCCATTTCAAATAAATTTCCCTGGTCTAAGATTTTCCAACTTAATAAAATGGTCAAAACTGGTTAACATATTTATTGTATAACATTCAATTTCGCACAGCCGTTGGCTAGCGAGTTTGGCTCGTCGAAGTGTCATAAATAACAACAGCAATTATGTGTGATCCTCAAATTATGATCTCTTTTATTTTTAGCTTTGAAGTTTCATGATTCTGTCTAACAGCCTAAAACAGTAAGTTATGACTGTATACTTTGAATTATATCAATGCACCATATTCACTAAAATTTCTATCTGTGACTGTGCAATAAATATTTAATCACATTTACAAAAATAAGTGCAATAATTTATTCATGTGAATGTTTTGTAATTTTAAAGTGTCTGGCAGAATATGAAACATTAAAAAATGTAAAAGTATTAGAACTTCCATTTTTTTAACATGTTATAGACATTTTGCATGATTTTCCATTTACTGATCATCGTATCTTGTTCTTATAACCACTTGAAATCCAGTTGAATAGAGATATGTTTCATAAAAAAAAATTGTAAAGTATTTACTATATTTATAATTTTTATGAGACATATTTCTACTTGTTTAAAGGTCGAATATGATTCGTTCTATGAAATATTTTGGTTCAAGAATTTTCACAAGAAGAAAAATATTCGAAAGAGAAAAATATATTTTAATCTAGAAATTGAAAAAAAAATCTCTCTCAAAATTCATAATGATCACAAACTTTTTCTTTATAATATAGATGAAATATTGGCTCGATTTGATAGAATATCTTAGATTTTCTAAGAAGTCAAATTGCTTTTAGCTGGATATTCGCGAGGAAAAAATGTATTAACAGTTTTCTTACAAGTAAAAACTTTATTCATATGACAATATTCAATACTTGGCTGGTTCTTTAAAAAGTTTTCTAAACTTTTACAATCAGTAAAATTAAGGCATTTTATTTTTCTATAAGTAAATTTTTTTCCAATATGGAGTTTTCATCAATAATATATATCTGGAGGAGTTATACAGATTTTTTTTTCATTCAGTGTTTGAGATTCATTTTGGAAACGAAATGTGACATACAATATTTAGAAATATTTAAATTATATTTTATTTAAATACGAACAGTTATAGAAAATATAATAACAAATTATCTTTCTTATAAATTTATTCTAAAATTGCATGTTGTACACGTATTATTAAGTTAAATACAAAAATTGTAAACACTATAAGAAATTAAAGATGGTATACTAAACATTTTATCAAATTTCTTTCAATAAAAAGAAAGTGCATCGAACTAAATCTTTCTTTAAAATTTGTCCCATAACCTTTAGCTTTACTCCTTAAAATTAGGGTGCAATAATTCTTAATTAAGTTTAAAAATTTGTGATTAAATATTTGTAAGTTTATAAAATGTTACATAGGTTTGAAATTTCAATTATGGTGCTCAAAAATTATTATTGCAATTATTATACACAAAAATGACCAAAAATTATTATAAATATATATTTTTTTGTCTTGTGCTAGCTAGGCTGACAATATGGGGTGTGGTGTTCCACTTTTTCATGCTGAATCATATTTGGTGTGGAGTCCGACTGCTTCAGTATACACATGTCATAGGGAGCAGTTTATAGGATAGGCAACCATTCCCACCTCATTTGTACTCAGAAAGGACAAAGACAGGATAGATAGAGAGAGAAAGTACATCCATGCCTGAACCGGGATTTAAACCCAGGACCTCCCTATCCGCAGTCAGGCACTATGACCACTAGACAGTGCGGTTGGCAAACAGTATCTATCTATCTATCTATCTATCTATCTATCTATCTATCTATCTATCTATCTATCTATCTATCTATCTATCTATCTATATATATATATATATATATATATATATATATATATATATATATATATATATATATATATATATATATATATATATATATATATATATATATATATATATATATATATATATATATATATATATATATATATATATATATATATATATATATATATATATATATATATATATATATATATATATATATATATATATATATATATATATATATATATATATATATATATATATATATATGTTTACAATGGCCAGTCAAAATGAAGATAACTAAAAGTTACAAAAATGTAAACTGCTGAAAATAGACCGAAGACATTTGCCGCAGTAGCGATCTTTAATCCCAACATCTCGCTTCCTCCATTGAGCTGCAAAGAGCCCCACAAATTGACAGATCGTTCTTGTTTATTACTTCTCCAGAGCCACAGAGTAAAAAGTAGGAATAGTGAGAATACCCAAGCGCTTAAAGAGAGGCTAAGTAGTCATGTCGTTGTTAAACGAAAGGTGGCAACTGAATTTCGTGTTGGTAAATCAGGAATAAGAAACTACCTAAATTACTCCATTATTTTTTTTTTACCAATAGGCGTCTGTAGATCTCGTGAGGCATTAGAAGCAAATAGATGCTTTGGAAACAGTTTAATATTCCAATATAAAAAAAGGCTGTGGAATAATATTGAAAAGGACAGCAACATTTTTTGTAAGGAAGTCTGCTTGCCCATTGCCCCATTTGCCACAGTGGCTGGGAACCCGCTGGAGAACAATTTGCTTCTTTCTCAAAGCAAGAATTCTAAAAGATTATTCACATTGTTGAAATTTAGGTGTTCATGGGTGTTTATATATATATATATATATATATATATATATATATATATATATATATATATATATATATATATATATATATATATATATATATATATATATATATATATATATATATATATATATATATATACACATATTCCACTTTATGCGCTATTAAAAATAAACATATGAATTTGTTAATAATAATATTTTAGAAACTCTGAAGTAATTTTAGTATATTAAATATATCTTTAAAATCTCTTTTTCAATATAAAATTGTTAGTACATCAACATACAGTTATTTTTGCAGCTATGTTTAAATGATGACGCTTTTCATTTTGTGACGTCAACGATATTTGAGCAGAAATTCGAGAGTTGCATTGTTTATAGAGGAATTTTATATGTATGACAAGAGTTATTTTTTTAACTAACTTTAATAAAAATTTAATAATTTGACCTTAAATTGATGCAGAGTATTTTTTTCTATAAACATAGTATTTTTTAACTCTCGAATTAGTAAAATGCAAAGCCGACTGGAGTTTTTGATTAAATAAAAACACTATGATTGAGAAAACATCAAAATTATGAAATATAAGCTTTCTTTGAGCTTATGTATTTCCAATTTAAGTTTGATATTATTTATTACTGCAATCAATATTTTTTATTTGCATGTACGCTAAATATGTGACGGTTATTGTTAAATTGTTTTAATTGTAATTAAATGATGTTAATAAGTGTAGTGGGGATAAAAACAGCAATAATTTCAGACAGAAATATTTTACATATTAAACTTACTTTTAAAATTTTAATACTAAATTTTAACGTATCTCTTCTATAATATTTGATCACTATTTTCATAATTAATAATATTTATTTATTAAAAATCAAGAATTTTTAACTATACCAACAGCAAAAATGTGTCCTTTGAATTTAATTTTTTTTTTACTTATTATGGCTTTTTATAAAAATTATTTAGTGGCAATGCATTTTGTCCAAAATAAGTCTCAAGCATTATGACCAAAAACAAGTAAATTAGAACCAAATGATAATTTATTTTTTAATAAACAATTTAAATAATTAATGATAAAGATAAGTATTATTTTGTTTTTTGTGAATATTTATACCAGAAAAAAATTACTCACAAACCAGGAGAAACTTAAAAACTAGAATATTGGTTAAAGAACTAGTTTACTTCTCTAACTAGAAGGCAAGTCTTATTAATATTACAATTTTACTTTAATCAGACTTACATTTGTCTGTTAACCGCTTCAAATTATTTTATCCTGACTGCTATTGCATAGTTCCACCAGTACACCCTTGATATCAGAATAGGCTCCCTGGTAAAAACTTGATTCGTGGTAGCAATAGACAGATCAAACTGTTTTACCCATTTACTAGCGACCACCTGTATTCAATGACTTTTGTTGGAGGTAAAAAACACTTTGAAATCTGCTCTAGGTGTTTTTCTGCACAAGTCTCCCTAATCACATTTTATTTTGCTTGGAACTTACCACACAAGACCTGGTTCAAGTATTAGTACTGTTTTTTTTCACGGTGAATGAACTCATGGACCTGATTTAGCTCCGCAAATCACAGGGAGGAAAAATAACAAGTATTTAGTAACGGAAAGCCTTAATGGATTTTCAATTAAAACATTTATAATATTTTAAACGTCTTAAAAACAATTTATCGAAGTAAATAAAATCAATTGACTTTATATCTTAAACATTTTTTTACATTCTCAAATTGCTTTAAGTAATCAATCATTCATATTTATGCTCATAAAATTCAGTAACTTCTGGATCATTTTATTGAATGGTTGATCAATTTATAAGGAGTGAGTCAAAGAGTAACTGTATGTGATATTAACCATGTCGCTTGAAGACTTGAAAGAAAAATTTGAAAAATAAGTCTGTTTGCAGATATTTTGCTAATGTGGAAATAAATTTTTATACAATCAAGAGCTATGCTTTAATTTTTTCATTTCATAAATCAATTTATTTTATATTTCATAAATCAAATAAAAAATTCTTTAATAAATAGATAATAAAATGTCATTTTTGTAGAAACACACGGTAAGAACTCATATTAACACTACATATTTTATTGTTGATAACATAAATAGTTCATATGAAATAGAAATTTTGTTAAATATGATAACTCATTTACACACTGAATTTATTTTAATGTTTTGTAATTTATTCTTTATTTTAATGTTTTGTAATATTTTAATGTTTTGAGTTAAATTTATAAAGGATTATATATAGTAATAATTATATTTTTTAATTATTATAACATTAATTTATTATATGTTTTTTAAATGCTTGAACTGTGTTCTATTTGTATTCTTATTCATTAACAAAATATAATTAATAATAGAATAAAAATAAATCATCAATATTCTTTAAATCTTTTGTTTTTCGAGAATAGCTGTTTACAGTTGCGTTTAAATAAAATACAAAGCTGTATTTAATATAAAATAAATAAAGATAAATCTGAATTGAAAAATTACTTTTACATCAAAATTTTGCTATAAAAATATGTTTCAATTTTTATTAAATTATTCATGAATTCATTAAAACAATAAAAAATCCTATTGTTGTGGGCTTAGAAACGGAATTATTCACAAAGATTATTCCTTTTTATTGGTTTCTATGTCGTCATTTTTAATATCCAATAAACCAATTTCTTCTCCCTTTCCCACCAAATTTTCTGATTAATATTTCACTCTTGAGAAGAAAATGGAATTTTCGCTGAAATATGCTTATGACAATGACGCTTTATGATGCCCATTTTTTTTTCAATATATATACATTCTTTTTTTCCAACTGGAGGCCAGGAAATCTCCGATTTTTTTCCTTGCCTTCAATTTTCTTCTGAGTCTTGCGGATTTCTAATTAAAACTTTGTTCTTTGGAAAAAATAATTTAACCTATTACTTTTTCTATGTATTTTTGGATGAAATGCTATTAGATATTAAAGGTAGGACAAATATGAAAATATATATGATGGAGGAAAAAATCTTGGACTAAGGAAAAGTATAAACTAAGCATTCACTTTTGGAAATAAAAGAAGCAAGTTATTTTTTGTATATTTTAGTATAATTTCTATTCTGTAATTTATGAATAAGATTTAATTTAGAATTTCTTACATATTTGATATGCAATAAAGGAAATTTTAACTGTAATGTAATGCAAAATCAATTGTAACTTAAACGATGGAAGAAGTTAATAATTTCAGTATGCATCAATAAGATTAAAGACTATTTTCTATAATTTCGAAAGCAAATTTATACTCGAATTTTCATTTATTTTACAAAATTATGAAAAGACTATTTCATAAGAATTCTGAAATGAAAAGAATAGCTTAAAAATATTCAGTTAAAGACTTTTGACCTATTTTTCTAATCCTAACTTCCTTTCTATTTTTGCAGTCCATTGTAAATGAATATTCTAATAATGATGATATGCATAATATATGTATATAGTAATCTAAATAATACACTGAATTCTGTGCCACCTAAATAAATATCCATTACATCGTGTACATAGAAATTACTCATAAATATTAAAGATTATATTAGGCCGTAATAGCCTAGTGGTTAGGGTATAAGCCTTCCATCCAGAAGGGTGGTGTTCGATTCCCAATGCCGCCAAAGACTCACTGAGTATATGCGATATACGCGCTCTTTAAATTAGTGTAATCGAAAGTCCTGTGGTCGGTCGTTGAGCAGTTAGCATCTGTGTAATGGTCTGCAGAAATTTACTCCCCCTTCCAGTAAATATGAAAATTGATAAAGTATATCCTCTAGTGCTGCCATCTATCGGAGGATATGAAGAGCAAAAGTCGTACTTTCACATTCATGGTGCTCTGATTAAAACAAAAGACGCCTCCAATTGGCTTAAATTCGCATAGCTTAGGCATAGCGAGCTTGGTTTTTCCAAGTGGGATTAGTAACAACAACATTGAAGATTATACTCATTTTTACTATCAATGTAGCTTCAGTACTTATCACATTTAAACATTATGGGTAGGAAATAATTTATGAAGTACAATAATGTTTTTTTTTAATATATTAAAGGATTTTAATAAAGAATTTAAAATACAAATTACTGAATTTATACTTAAGCAAATATTTCTGACAGCTGAAACATTAGTGTATCATTAGCTTTTTTTTCTTTTTTTTATGATATAGTTCCAGAAAATAAGGAAAATGTCTTATGGAAATAATTCTTGCTCCTTTAGTATATTTATTTTCTGGAATTTTGTAAAACAAATTAATCAAACAATATTTCATAAATTGGCAAAAATATAAAAAAATAACATAAAATGTTTTGCTATGAAAATATAGAAAATTCAGAGAAGAAGAAACAAATATTTTGAAGTCAATAAGAGACTATTTTCAATTTGCAGTTAATATTATAGGTGAACAGAATCGCCAGACAACAATGTTCTATGAATAAAATGTATTTATTTAATAGGTTTTGTTCACAGAGAGAGAGAAATATGTATCAGTAAAGACAGATCACTTTAAATGAGGAACATATTCCTTAATTTTTTTTTCAAAGAATCTTTGTTACATCAATAGATTATTTATAATTCTGTTATTTATGACATTATTTTCACTTCCCTGTGGTAAAAATTAAAAAAAAATAAATTTAATTTTTTAAAATAAATATTATGATATAAATTCAGTATACATCATGAATTTTTGATCAAATTTTTTAAGATTTAACAGGAATCTTTTGTTAATATATATTATATTTCATACCAAGAAAACACTTATTATTTGCTGTACTTTATATAATGTAAGAAAATAATGTATTTATTCTTTAATTTACATACTTCAATGTTATTTATATACTTTTAATGGACTGCGAATTGTAAAATAAATGTTTTCATTTTTGAGTATTTGATTGTTTTTTTCATTCAAGGTGCGTTCAATCTTCTTTGTAGCATTTTTACTTTTGCTAATGAAAAATTTAATTTTTAAATTTCCCGTATCTTTTAAATATTTAATTTAGTTAGAATTTAATTAGTACATAGTTGGGAGTTACACGATATTTCTAAATACTAATACCTAAAAGAAAAGAATAATTCTAAAATCTAAAAACAATAACGTTTAAAATTTACAAAGTTTTTAGCAGTTAAAATATAATGTAGAGCATACTACGAATTAATTACTTGGATAGTCTTTGTCTACTGGAATATATAAAATAATAGTTTAACAATGATTATAGTTTACTCTTCATATTTGACGATTTAACTATTTTAAACTATTTTTAAACTTCATTTTATGATATTAGAATCAAGTTTAGCTATTAGCTAAAATTTTGCTTCTAATAATTTTTTTATATTTTTAATGAAATTTCATAGATATTTAAAATGTTTTCTACAGTAAAAATAAATCAATTCATCAACAAAGTAATATATATATATATATATATATATATATATATATATATATATATATATATATATATATATATATATATATATATATATAGACTTTTAATATTGATACAATGAAACATCTAAAGTTATTTTTGGATATTTTTAGTAATTCTTTTGCAAAATATACCTTTTAGGAAAATTGAACTTTATCTTTGTAGAAAAACTACAGAAGAAAGTACGGTTTCAATTTACATGATTGCATAAATTTATGCATAGATAGTAAGCTTTTGGTTGAAACTTCTTTAACTTAAATAATTTATCTTTTCTTCAGTGAAAAATATATTTTCTTTTTATTGTAGTAAAAACACTTTAATAGATGTGATAAGCCTCGTATAACATCTGTTAACCGTTGCAATGATCATAATATTAAGCTGATTAGCAATTTTTCAATAATAAATTTGTATAGAAGATCTTGATATATTTATTCTCGTATCAATTTAATCAATCGCATGTTCCATTTTGTATGCAACGGTATTCTAGGTTAAAGGATTTTTTGCACGTAATTTTGTAAAAATTTCGTGAAAACAATAGATATTACTCAGAACGAAAATGTTATTGATACCAATTGAGTAAATCAACATTGTTTTTCATTCAAATAGTTATATTTCTTGTTACATTACAACTATTCCCAAACACCTCTATCTTGAAAAAACCTGAGGAAACCATTATTGCCAGAATGGAAAATCATCACTAAAAAGCCATTGAATGAATTGCGTGTGTTTGTGTATGAATGTGAACCAACTGTACACTTCCAAGCTAGATTTCTTTGATATAAATTATAAATATTCAAATTAATGTGATTAAAATATATTTCATAGACTTCCAATATAAATTGTTTATATTTATAAATTTGCCGTTTTAAGTAAATAAATTATTTTACTTCTTTCATGAAACTTCACTTTGTTGCAATTTCACTTTTTACTGTACAAATTTAAATCTTTCATGGCAATATGAAATATATCGCAATACTTACCCGTTTTCATATTAAAAATTAAGCAAATTTTGACTAAACCATATGACATTACATAAATTTAAATTTTTTAATCTATAAAATTCAATAATCTAAAGTTTAAACTATAATCAAGAAATCCAAATTTAGAAGTTCGAAACTCATCGAATATATTTAAAATGTTTTACAAGATATAACTAAATTATAGTAAAATTAACATTGAAAATAGAATAAATTTGCAGTGAATTAGATACTCAATTAAACCTTGATTTTAATCAAATTGATCCATTAAAAGTTTTGGTTATTAGATTTTCATTTATTTACATCTGAGAGAGATGTGTGAACTTATCATTTGAAGGTATTTAAAATCCTAACCACAGTTTTGACTATATTCCATCTATTCAGGTCTAATTGACAGTAATTTCTAATTTTGCTAATATATAATTATTAATTTTATCGAAAAATAAAAATTATTTGTATTATCTTTGATTATTTACAAACAAATTGCTATATATACATGCTCAGTGAATATCATATTTCTAAAGCTACATCTTAAGAATATCTTTAATATAATTATAATAAAATTAATCAATATTTATCTAGAATTTTGATTTTATGTAGATCTATATAACTGTTGAAACGTAGTCCATATAATTGTATATATATATCAATTAGTTAAATAAAAATTTATTTATATATTAGAATTTTACGTTTTCTTAAAGATTAAACTTTCCCACAACCCTGAAGAAAGTATCTTAGCAATTTAGAGTTTTACTTAGATTTTATATCACTTCTTTTATAACATATTTTATATTATAGATAATTGTTATATCTCATAGCCTTTCTTGAATCTATATATATATATATATATATATATATAAATTAAATACATAAAAATACTAATTTCAGTAACTAAATCTTTCAAAATCAATCTAATTTAATATAACTACTTTAACTGACATGTTTAATGTTCCCAAAATTTAAGTAACAATTTCATATTTTAATTTTATTCAGACTTTTAATAAATATGTAGTGTATAAAATGCTCTAAAATTAGAAATACAACAAATCTGCATGTGACATAAGAGCATGTTATCCATGTGTTTTAATAACATAAATGCTCATTTTCGACAAATTACAAAAAATTTTTTTAAGTATTATTCATTTTTTGTGCATGTTACCATATTTATTTGTTTCCTTCACATTGTTAATGAACTACTTTATTCAAATCAGTATAACTGAATGAAAGCTCAAAATATTCAATAATTATAATAAACTTCTTATACATAAAACTTAAAAAAAATTCCTCCTTTGACGAAATGAATATTTTAATATTTCTGTGTTAAAAAAAGAATTCAATAAAGGAAGAATTTTTCTATGTTAAAATAATATTTATCATTTTTTAACTCGATAATAGATTAAAAAAATTAATAAAAACTATTGTAAAAATTGCACGTGAAAATTGCAATGAGTAATTCATCCAAAGAAATATTTCCAATGTAAAAAACATTACTAACTCTAATTCTTTGCATCTTAATTCTGAATAAATCTAAAATACTTTTAAAAAATGCAGTTTTATTTCATACTCTAATGAATGCAAATTATTATCATATCAAGGAGTAAAGATTTAAAATCTATTATTAAAATTAATTTTATGCATATCTGATGTTATAAATTTATTCATCGAATAACAGTGATTTATAAATTATTTATTATAAATGTTTTTTATTTCAAAAATTTAATTATGGAAGTTATTTCATTTTTCCGAAACTCATATTTAAATTAGTTAATTTTTCTATCAAATGGATTATAACCTAATCCATACTTACAATTTTGAAGTTTTTCATTCTACGTTGCATTTGAAATGCATTTAAAATATATGTTTCTTTTTTTACTTTATTCAGTTTTATTCAGATTCTTCTGTTCTCTTCTGAATTATTTTCTCATTATATATATATATATATATATATATATATATATATATATATATATATATATATATATATATTTTTTATATATATATATATATACATATATATATATATATATATATATATATATCTTTAAAATATATTTATAAAATTTTCAAAATATACCATACTCAATATTCTTTCCAAAAATATTAATTAATTCATTATTTTTCCGTTACCATTTCGGAGAGAAAAATATAAATTGAAAATTAAAATTTAAACATGATTTTCTATATAAGAAAATTTAGGATTAACTTCAAAAGATTTTAGTGAACACACAAGCGAATCTAAGAAATAAACCTTTATGAGATGAAACAATGACTCTAAATCCATCTTTATAAAAATATTTTCCGAAATAAAATATAAAGATATATTTTCGTTCCCCTGAGATCATTCTATCTCTTTTCTTGGCATTAAAAATGTATGATCATCCATCGAGAAAGTACCAGGCTCTACGATAACTAAGTTCTTTTGATCTCCCATTTAAAGAGCGATTCCATCGAATACTAGAGTATTTATGAGTACTACTATGTTATATGTAGTAGACTCTAGGTATCCAAAACAGAATTATTATCTGTTTTGGATACCTGTTATCTGCATCTAAAAAAGACGTAAATATGTGTGTAAAATGTATTAAGGGCTTAGTTTTCAGATATTAGTGTCAAATAAAATTTTATATTTGTAAAAGGTTTATATTCAATAAGTTTTCACTTTACACTGTTGTAGAGAAACGCAAAAATATTTAAATTTTTAATTGAGAGCTTTACATATTTAAAGCAGCCGACTGATGGATGAGTAATTGGTGTTCCTGACTCCTGAGCAGTGGGCCCGGGTTCGAATCCCCTTTCGGGTGTGGATGCTATTTTTTTTTCTCTGTTCTCTCTGTCCTTTCTTCTGTTATGATGTATGAATGTGGCCCACCCTATTAACGGGTTTGTGGTGGTATGGCGCGGATAATGCTACTCGTCTTTGTGACTTGGTTCACAGGTGCCCCCTGGGTAACGACAAATGAGTAGCAGTTACACGGCTTGTTGTGGCATAGGGTTTGTCAAACAAGTGCCGGCCGTTGGAAATAGATATATTTAAAGCATAAAATAATAACTTTTCGTGATAGTGTTTAAAATGTTTTAAGTTTCAATATAAATTATTGTTAAATAAAATATCACTCACAAATAACGCTTTCTGTATATACATAATACTTGAAAAGAATAAATTTTAATGAAAAGCTGAAGAGACTAGGAACCTAAAATTACAATAATTTAAATATAATTATAACTTTCAATTTAATGATTTATAATAAGAATGTTATCAAATATTTTTATATTTAATTTTTTATTAACTCTTTTGTAGGGGTGTCATATAATTGGCAATTAAATAATTTTAACGTAAATATTATACCATCTCATTTCATTAATTAGAAATATTTTATTATTTGCTGGACTTTGTTGTTGTATTTAATTAAAATTTGTAATAATTATTTTAAAGTTAGCTTTAAATTGGTAAATGACAATGTTTTAATTTTTGGCCTTATTATTAAGTTTAAAGACAAATAGGATTTTTGTCATACGTAGAAACTGTTATGGTAGTTAATTTAATTTTTTTAGGAAGAATGTTATTGTTAACAACTACTATTACTATAAGTTTAGTGGAGTCCCACTGAACTTATAGTAATAGTAGTTGTCTATATAGATAATACAAGAAGTGAATCCAAAGGAATTTTTGCGTGTATTTATTACTATGTTTCTTCAATTCATCTTTGAATTATTACAGTATTATATTAATTAAATAAATATATAATTGTAATAATAATGTAATATATTACTGTAAGTTTTATTACAGTTACGTGTTTATTATTTGACTAATTATGTTTGCCGCGTGGATTATTGCAAATATTTTTTAGAAAAACCCAGTCTAAATACACAAGTATATAATATTAATTTTTTATTAAAAAATAGATGTCAAACATTTTTTTTCTTAAGAATCATATTAGCAGTTTAAACATTTAAAGTTACTTATGTAGATTGGTTATTTATGTAATGAATTCAGAGAAATTTTCTTTATTTTCATACAAATATTATACTATTAGAAAATTTCGTTTTTAAATATTATAATATTTGAAATTTGAAATAAAAATAGCATAACAATTATACTATAAAATTTACTATTTGTAAATACAAATAGCAAATTTCTATTCTAGGATCAAAATGTTTAGAAATGATCTGGTTCATAATGTTTTCAGAATTAAAATATAATTCACATATTACTATGCATAAAATTAGATACAATGAAAATTCATCGGTTTTACAATTTCAGTCTCAGTTAAGAAAGAGATTAGAATTAATTACTTAATTAATTTTCATAGATGCTTTATTTTTAAGAATTATGTGTTAATCCTGAATTAGACTGAATTTTGATAATTTTTGGAATTTAGAAATAGATTTTTTAAACTAAACTAAAGTAAAAATTATAATATAATTAATATTTTTATTAAACAAAAAACTTTTGCTTTTCCCATTTATAAATTTGAGCGATACAAAATGTATGGACCACTTAGCAATCAATATTTGCCCTTAAAATAACGTAAAATTTTATCACATCATTATTTTTTTAAGTATCTTTGAGTAATCCTTAAAGTATGCAAAAAGTTCACATATCGATGCGAATTTATTAATCTTAATTTGAAAGAAAAATATTTAATTACATAGTTTCCTAGCTTTTACCTACAAATAAATGTGAGAAACATTAACTGCAGAAATAGGAACAATTTCTAGCAAATTATTTGTTGTTATTTAAATAGTTTATTTTCTTACAGTAAAATGTGCACAAGGAATCAAAAATAAATATGAAAAATAAAAGTAATTTATCAAAATTGGAGTTATAGCATTGGGAGTTAAAAGCTTACTTAATAACATGTATAATTTTGATAAATGAATCTTACTTTGAAAGATAAAAACCTTTCATTTTTCCTAAAATATTAAGACAATGTCATCTATTTTTGAAGTATCTATATATAACTATATATGTGTGCTATGAGAAATGTATGAATAAAAAAAAGCGTTTTTAATTATAAGTGATGATTTATAGTACTAATTTATAGATGCTTTGTTAAAAAATACATGTTTGCATTTTAAAACCTATATAAAATTAAAAATGTATATATTTCATTAAGTTAGAGTTTACATTTTTTATTTAACGTGACATATTCGAAAAATTATATGTATATGGATTCTTTACTTTTAAAATACCATTAATTAATAGAATAACAAAATAAACATTTGTAATGATTTCATGGACAATAGTCCAGTTTATATATCTGTAGGTTTAACCTTTTATACATACTTAAAATGAATGCCATTTTGACTAAGTCATCACAAATATACACAAAATTAGTCACTTCTGCAATGCGACTTACAATACACATACTTTTGCACATGCAATACATGTTTAAATAATGATGCACAAAAGTAAATTAATATCAATAGTATTAAAACAATACAACTTTTCTCCTCTTTTATGGGAAACCAAAAGTTTCTAACTTCAATACATAAATTTCTTGAAACCATAATGAAAACACACTTTATGATCTAAATCTTAAAACTGAATTCTCAATTTTAATTTTAATTTATATAATTGGTGTAGTCATAAAGAAAGAAAACATTTTTAATCCAAAATTTTACATCTAAAATCTGTTTCAAACATTATTAACCCATAAGTAAAATTTTGCATTTCTTAAACAATGAGTTAATTTTTGATAAGATGTAATTTTCACAGAAAATTTATTATTTCAAACAGCACAACAATAAATAATTTCCAATTTTAAGATAAGTAAATGTCTCTCACTCTCTCTGTAAAAACTACTTTCAGTAAAGGTAAGTCACATTCCATATTAAAAAAATGTTTTTGTGAATGTTTTTCTAGCTGATTGCCCACAAAACCGATTAAGTAATTTAATACTTATATTGTTATTTTTTAAATCAACGACAAGCAATAGTGGGTTACTAAGATGATATTTGTAATAATTATACGTTTTTATGTTTAAAAAATAATTTCTGCAGAACTTTAATATTAAATTAAAGAAATACCTCACTTTTCAAGGGTTGCGGTACATTCTGTTATTTTATATAAGCAAAAGCAATTGAACAAGTTACATTCGTAAACACGTAACCAGCATTAATTAGCGTTAGCATATCCAGTTATGCAGATCACAGTATCTCGTAAATAAACAAAGTTTATTTAATTTTATGAAGTTATTTTTTATTGGAAATATAATTCAACAAATTTATTCAAGCAAAATTTATTTTATTTGTTAAAAAGTACAGTAGATCTACAATTTTGTTTTTCAAAATTCTTATTGTAAAGAGTTTATTAAGCTTTTAACATCAATAAATATTAAGTTATATATATATATATATATATATATATATATATATATATATATATATATATATATATATATATATATATATATATATATATATATATATATATATATATATATATATATATATATATATATATATATATATATATATATATATATATATATATATATATATATATACATATATATATATATATATATATATATATATATATATATATATATATATATATATATATATATATATATATATATATATATATATATATATATATATATATATATATATATATATATATATATATAAAAGTGCCATCGAATTTCTAAGACCTCTCTAAAAATTTAACAAACCCTCTATAAACTCTCATCAGTAAGAAAAATTGCACATATGTTTGGTTTGCTAACCCCTGTGAGGGTCTCACCTATGCTAGGGATAGACAACTTTATTTTATCTTTTCTTTAAATAAACGCTATTTAGAATACATCTGTGCCTTGCATTCATTGTTTTATTACTCTGCTGCTGATTGCTTCTCAACTAAAATAAGAATTATTACGTTAAAATAATCAAATCTAAAGTGATAAAAAGTTGGCAGGACATGGATTGTGTTCAACCCCAAGAGATTTCTGGTAAGCAACGCTGCTTCCCGAGAGAGGGAAAAGAAAGTAAATAAGAGCCTCCAAGGGATCAAGTGAGGTTACCGGGGTGCTTCGGTCCTACTCTTTGATATGGTGTGGTTCAAACTGTAATTTGATTCTTTTCTAGGCTGAAACTGTTTTTCTTTACACAGATAGTAAAAAAAAATCACCGATGAAGTCTCGAATGTGGCGAAGAAATTAAACACAGAAACACCGACTGAAGATTTGAAGTACCGAAATTTTTAGTGAATCACCTTCATTAGACATAGCAAGTTTTTTTTTTTTTTTTTTTTTTTTTTCCATATTATTTGAAATTACAATTGATCAAGCTAAATTGAAGGAGGAAAAGAAGTCAAACCTATTATCATATTATTTATCTGGTGATGTTTAAAATTTTTGTATTCAAATCTGTTTTAAACTCAGTAGCATCGATCAAGTCAAGCAAAAATTAATCATTTTACGAAATCAACAAACTTTGAAGAATTGTTATCCATAAAATACTCGAATTTGTAAAATGTGAGTGATTTCTTTTAAAGTAAAACTCAATTTAGTCATAAACTTGAATTAGAGATAGAAATAATTCTCCAAAGTTTCAATCTTACAATGCCAGAAAATATCCGAAAAATTCTGAAGATTTCTACAATTGAAACATTAAGTGATTGGATTGCAACAAAATTGTACCTATTAAGATTGCCAAGATCCATGAATAAGTTCCAAAGTAGAAAATTCTCCTGAGAGTGAATCAGGGAATTGATTTGAATTTGATCCCGACGCATTAATTATTCGATCATCAACTGATGCTGAGAACAAGACACCAGCGCCAGGAACCTGTAGTGTTTGCTGTTGACAGTATCCAAGTTTTTAATCAGTGGTTCCTCAGCTTCTCAAGGTCATTATCAAAATCAAGATCATTTTCATTATCAAAGTAATCACCGAAATAATTCAATGTGTGAAGAAGATAAATAATCTTTGGAGTTTTATCAACTATTAATAATTAAATCTTTCCAAGTATCATTGGTACAGGGTCATATATAAACTTAATTTCCCCAAAGAGTTTTTTTCAAGAAGTTCAAATAAAAATAATATGTTAATTGAAATGCCAACATATTTACTTTAAGAGGTAATATCCCTATTAATTGTGGTATAATTTCGAAGCTAAAAAATGGAAATTTTTCAAGTACTGTGTTTTTCTAAATAATTCCACACAAATGAAATTGATAATTTAATTTTAAATTCAAAAATTGCTTCATATTTTAATTTAAATATATAAATTAAAAAAAAATTAAAGTGTGTCAAATAATAAAAATATTACTGTTGACATGTCTTTACTAATTAAATTGATAAGATATGATAATAATATTATTGTTATATATAATATTGTTCAAAATATAAATATTATATTTAAAAATGAAAATATAGAAAATTTACTATGGCATTATAATCAAATATTTTCTAAGAATAAGTATCATGTAGGTTGTATAAATTTTGAATTAGTTAGAATTATATTAACATCAGAATTCTATTTCAATTAAACTGCTGTGTGCTTCTGCTAAAAATAACAAAACAATTAAAAAACAAACTGATGAACTTTTAGAAGCTGGATTCTTTAAATCTTCCAGCAGTCCTTATGCATCACCAATAACTTTAGTTTATAAGAAAGATGGTCTCTCTAAAACTAGATTATAAATAAATTTTAATTCATAGAATTAAATCCAGTAACTAAATTACATTTATAAGCTATTCTAAGAATAGATTCTGTTTTGCATACATTAATATACGCTCGAATATTTTCAACTCTACATTTAGCTTTGGGTTATCGGCATATTAAAATTAATGAGAAACATACTGAAAATTAGCATTTACTTCAAACTTTGGTATATGAGTGGACAAGATTACTATTTGATTGCCATAATTCTCTACCTATTTTTGAAAAGCTATCAGATATAATCTTAACACAATAAAATTCACATTGTTTTAAATTATTTTGATGATATGGTTGTTTTCTCACAACATTAGGAAGAGCATTTCAAAACAAATTTTGATATTTGTGAAAGAGAAAACCTTAAATTAAAGGTATCTAATTATCAATTTGCCCACAATTAAATTAATTTTTTTTTTACGTTAGGAAACAGAATCACGTAAATATTAAAAAAATAATATTATTATTAAAGCTATAAAAATTATATCAGCCTAGGTAGGTTAAAGAGCCACAAAAATCCTTTGGTTCACTCAATGTTTATAATAAATTTTCTGCAAATTATGGAAAGAATAGAAGTCCACTTAATAAACAGTTTAGAAAGAAAGTTCCATATTTAATTGGTCAGATGAACGAGGGTCTCAAGAGACATTAATTATTTAAAAAATATTCTTTAACTTTTAAAGCTGCAAAGAGTTTGGCAAAAAGTAAGCAATTTTGCATAATATCAGAAGCTCATTTTCAACAGGTACATAATAACTTTTGGACGTTTTCCTCTTCAAAAAATGTTCTTAAAGACAACTATATAATTGCAAATAAAACTATCTAAATTTTTCTTTAAATAATTTTCCTTTTATGTAAATTGTATATGAGCTACTAAAGACTGATAACGAAAAATTCTTTAGTTTTCAGTACTGATGGAATGTATTCAAAAATATTAAAAAATTGTAAAAACTCTATTTTTTCTTATAATGACATTAAATTATCACACTCAACAGAGAAAAATAAAGCCTAAAGGAAATGCGAATAGTAGCCAATTTCATGTATAAATAACATGGAAACATTTAAATAAGGTTACAAAATACCATTCATTTTCGTTTAAAAAAATGAATCTTTTCAAACAGTTCTTTAATTTCAATCCCTTAAAATGAGTGATCATTGAATGGAGTTCCATTTTGTGATAACCTAACGAGTTATTTTACTCATCGCATTTTGATTACATATTTCACACTTTAAATGGGATATTTCCCTTTTTTCACACAAGCAAAATAAAACTAATAACAATATTCATGGTTGTGAGAAGTTTTTCTTGAAATCTACTAAACTTTTCTTATTTTATATAAGAATTCTGAAAGACTCTTTGTTTGATAAAAAACAAACAAACAAAAATTCTTATGCGTGTAGATAAACTGTTTTTTTTTCCCTCGGAAAGAAGTAACTTCTGTCCTTTGCTTACATTCATATGATGCATTTTTCGCATCCGATTTTTATTACATTTACTTTTTTTTGAATTTAACTTTATGAAAGGTATGATATTTGAGTTTGTCAGGAATAGTTTCATTTTAATGTAAATTGCTACTGGGGATTGGGAATCAAATTATTCAGTGTGTGTGTTGTGATTCAAAATTTGTATCTTTGATTTCTTTAAATTGGTTTCAAAAATCTTATCAAACTAAAGTTCTTATCGTAAAATGGCTCAACGCAATATATTTAGAAAAATATCATTAGAGTAAGCATAATAAGTGTGTTTTTTTTCTAAATATATAGATTTTTTGAACTACTAAATAAGTCATATGCAAAAACGCTGCATTTCAGATAATTAATATATTTTTATCTTAAAAACTTTTGCTTGTTATATTCGATGTCATATAGTAACTGATGTGTGCTGTATACTCTGACAAATCAGCATTTTAATGTAAATAATTCTTAACTAATTATCGTATCTATTTTGATTTCAATGTGTTATTAAATACTAAAAAAGCAATTTATATATTTCAATTGAAAAGGTATATTTAATAGTTAACTAATTTTAAGAATAAATCTAACACCACAATAAATAATAAATATAGTATTGTGAACTATCTAATATAAACTGCAAAATTAAATATTTTGGTGATATATTTAGCCAGAATACTGTATAATATCATTTTACTAATTGAATTATTTAATTTCTACGTCAAATTATGCTAACTTTATGAAGTACTTCACTTGGGGTATATTTTATTTTGATCAGACATACATTTAAATCACACCGTCTAAACTAAAAATTTAATCAATGTGTCATAGTAAAACTTCAACAATGTGAAAACATATAAAATAACTTAAATATTATGATACGAATAATGCATTAAGTTATGCGCATGAGGCCTAATGTGTTGTATTTGAGGGAAACTTAAATAAAGCTAACAAAAAATTTGCGTAATCAACAATAGCTGTATTGCTCTGCAAGAGAGACGAATTTTTATAATTATTATTTTTGTTGTTTAGTAGAAAAGTTCCAATCCGTGAGTACCAGAACGCAAGAGATTAAAGTACTTTAATCAAGACGAGTCCATGGTTAGAAAGAAACAGGTTTACTTTGAACCAAATGCGACTACCTTGATCTTACACACATCTACTACAGACCCAATAAAAAAAAAACATTTGAAATAAGAGATTGAATAACACACACTGCAGGTGTGATGGTGTAAGAGAGATGCACAGCAATTGTAGTTAATGTATTTCAAAGTTGAACCAATAACCCCACGAAACATTTCTGTGGAAATTTTGAGGTTGGTTCAGGATATAATCTTGATACTCACATATCAACCAATACTATTATTCACTTATTGACATCTCAGGACAAATATTAATGACGTTCTTTCAGAAGATAGAGCCAAATGGACTTCGGGCAGGCAAGATTTAACGATTTAGAGGAATCACACGTTTTTTTAATCAACAACAGCAATCTCGTATGCGTCTAATTACAATCTCATGATAGGCACGAAATGGTGTCTATTGGAGAAAAAAATACAATTAGAAATGTCTTTGTACTTTGGTAAGCTAAATTCTACTCTTGCACCCAAATCACCAATTACACTTAATTTTCGTGGTATGATAGCTCATCAACAAGTACTCACACCAGTGACACACTTTATCTTTCAAAATATACCGAATATAATTTAACAGCTTTAAGATACTTGACTGAACATAATACAAAACGGCTAATTTACTCTGAAAGTAATTTGGATGTATCTCTGATCTTTTTTCCCAGGATCAGTTATGAATGTCATTCCATTTATGTCATCGCTTTCTCAGAAACTGTACTATAACAAATATTTGACAGAGAATGAACAACCATCCCTAAAAGAAGTTCAGTTAGGGGTGGTTGTCCACTTCCCATTAGATCAACAAAGTAAAACATCATTTGCCGTGGACAGTGGTTAGGAGGGTGACTATATTCTTCCTCACTGCGTTGCTAGAGCTCCGGGAGTAGGGAACGTGCCTTCGTTAATCTATGACATTTTAAGTAGTTTCGATAGTAGGTTGTGGATGTGAAAAATGAAGGGGCCAACTCAAATGTGACATTTTCACTTTACCATGGTTCAAAATCATGAGTGTTTTATTCCAAATCCATTATTCTTTAGGTAGAGTTTGGGGCTTTTTACACAGATATGCATACATGTAACCTTCAATTGACAACTTAATTTCTCTTCATATCAATTCTTAGATATGTTGTTAAATGTATTGCCGGCAAATGTGAACCAAAAAATAATTGTTTACATTGTTTATGTTATTCAATTCAGTAAACGTATCCTGTTTCTATTATTATTATTCATTTATTGTTTTTGTATGTCTTATTTTGTATTAATTTTCACCAAATTTCACAAATGAATGATTAACGCTTTTGCCTTAGGCTCAACAGTCCGAAGATTCAAGACCCATCTTTGGTATGGGTGTTTACAATGGTTTGAAATCCACTTTAAGCTGTAGATCCTGATATAATTAGCCCTAGTGTGCAAAAAATGTCCCTTGAGCAATAAACAAACCAAATCATATCAAGTTTTATCACTTTCTGCTGTAACATTTTGAGTATTGCATTTTTATCTTTTAAATAGATGAGAAAATATATTGCATATATAAATTCTTCAAACTATATATAGTCGTTTTATTTTTGGTAGGTGAGAAAGTTAAGTTGATTATTCTGATGTTTGTATGGTAATACCTAAGTATATTTGTAAAATGAAAATACACGTAATTGAAATCTCATATTTCCATTGGGCTAGTCCATAAACTTAAAAAGTTGTAATACTACTTTCCTTTGTTCAAAATCTGTTCATTATCAATGATACACTGATCTTTAACAGAATGATGAACATTGATCTCTGTTTCATTTTTTAAATATATCAAAACAATTTTGCATTTAAATGCCCATAAAAGTTTTTACATATTGCCATTCAAAATATTCGAATTAATTTGTTACTCACAGAAAAATTATTATTATGTTTACTTAAAAAGTATATGTAATAAAACTAAAAAAAATTGATATATTTTGGGCATATTTCAGATAGGTCAAAGATTATTATGTTAGAAATCTGGGGCAAATTAAATTGTGGTATAATTCATTTAATAAAAGGTTCAAATTATGGATAAAAGGATTATACTATGATCTTTTGTAAAACTTTATATTAATTTTCCACAATTTTTGCAGCTTTTAAAGTTGTCAGGTATTGCTTTTCATTGTACTTAATTAATAATTAGAAAGCGATTCATTTGCTTAGATTATATATTTACAAAGTGTTGCA
Organism: Latrodectus elegans; assembly: GCA_030067965.1. Classification (NCBI taxonomy): domain Eukaryota; kingdom Metazoa; phylum Arthropoda; class Arachnida; order Araneae; family Theridiidae; genus Latrodectus; species Latrodectus elegans. The sequence continues at coordinate 47,466,557 of CM057821.1, forward strand.
AATTGAAAATCGGAATTTTAATGCTTTATAACATTTATTACATCAAACTTAAGATCATAATTAATGCATGAAATGAAAGAACAGCATAACAGTTCTGTTTGTTTGTGCAAACATGTGCTAGTCAATGTCAATAGCAAAAATGGTGACATTTGAACTAAAAGCTTTTTGTTCTGTAGTTTACAAAGACTAAATTTGTAGTTATAGCTCAACATGCTTTCAAATTTAAGTTCATTGGCGATCAACCAAATGATAATAATATCCGTAGATAATATCCTGAGTTAGAAATCTAATGCCTTTGCAAAAGGAAGAATACGAGACTTCTAATATTTTTTAAAGAATATTTTACAGAGTGAGTCCTTTGCGAGAAGCCCGATGAAATCAGAAGGGAAAGCTAGTCATGAATTAGCAATTTCAGGAAGAATTATTTGGACAACATCTTTATTGTTTGCATTTATTATAAGCTTTAAAGCCTACAGAAAATCTTTTAGGTACAATTTTGCTCATGATATATGGTACGATAATTTTCTGCATCGTATAGTTTTCGGTGATGAATCGATCTTTTATATCAGTGAACATGTGAACACTCTTAATGTGCGAATCTGGCTTCAGATATGCCTTACGACATTGTATAACTGTAACGAGACTTTTCTGAAATGAATGAATGTTTTTGTGCCATATTTCAAAGGAAAGTGTATGGCTTTTTTTGTTTTTAGAAGCAATTATTACTGGTACTTCCTATCTTGATGTTCTACAACTATTACTGTTCCTAAAATAGGTGGAAGGTGAATCAAATAACTTCATTTGTCAGGTAACTTCCAAATAACTGCATTGGAGCACCACCTCAATGGCATAAGGATATATACGGTTGGTTAAACGTCTCTGCACCCGACCACTGATTTGGTGGCATAGACAATGATAGAGTTAGTTTCGCATAGCCTCGATGCTCACTCAATCTCAGACAACGTGATTTCTATCAGTAGGGGCTCATAAAAGATCGTGTATATGTGCCTCCACTACTAGTTGACTTATTCGACTTCGAATCCAAGCAACTGTTGCAATAATTATACCACAAAGATTAATTAACATGTTATAAAAGAAAGAATATCAACATAATATATGTCATGTGACGAAAGCTGTTCACGTTGAATACTTGTAGGCTTCTACGTATAATTATCTTAAATGCTCTTTCATTTAATGCTTTAATTATGAGTTTATATTTTACATAAAAACATAATAAATATAAAAAAAGCTTTAAAACTCCGATAATCATTTAGAGAATTACCTGTATATAAATATAGCTCTTATAGTTTCATTATATTTCCCAATAATAATCGGTTCCAAACTTATGAAATATTATAAAAATAAAATAATGTTCTACACATATTTTGTGAGACTTATTTCTTTTGCGTTCTTATTTTTCTGTCACACACACACACACACACACAAGTAATTGTAAATTTATGTCAACTGTCTTCACAAAGTAAAATTTTAATTGGATTTAAGCTTTGACACTTCATTACCTAGGATTTCAATAGCTTTCAATAGAAGTTACTGTTGCATAGTATTAATACATAATTTTAAATAAAATCATAAAAATCAAATTTGCAATTCACTAAAGAAATGCAGATTAAATTTTAGCAGAAAACTTTTTATGTATGATTGGATTTCTAAGATATTTGTAAAGAGAAGAATTAAGTTTTTCACCGAGTTTATAATCATTTTGAATCCTTCCAAGTTCTGTTTTTTTTAAGAACAATGAAGTGAAATGAGTTTTACTGATTTTATAAATATTAAATAAACAAAATGTAGTTTTATAGTAACAAAATGTAATTTTGGAATAAACTAGAATATTCAATTATTTTAGTTAAGGAAAAAATCAATTCTTGATTTTTGTAATAAAATGTAAAACTTTTAACCGCATCTTTTAGTTAAAAAACTTTTATGTTTTTAGTTTATTCTTGATAAAAAATCATTTTTCAATTTATAATTCCTTTTTATTCGAAAAACTTATTTTAATATTGTTCAAAAATGAGAACAATATCAAAATAAGCATCACTTTATTAATAAAATATCTGCTTACAAATTGAATATTTACAAAAATTGATTTTTTAATGATTTTCCATAAAATAAAAAATTGATGTTTCTTTAATATTAGTTCACATAAATTAGTAGTCTTTTATATTTCATAAATTAATTCCATACTTATTAACTTAAATCTAACATTTTAAAAATCATTTTTAGTTAAAAATTTAGAAAACAACAATTGTTTTACTAAAATATTGGTAAAATGGGTTGCGTACCTTTTTACAAATTTTATTTTACACTCAAAATAGGATACTCGGTTAAATTCTTTTTTAAGTATTCCTAAATTTAAACTCTATTAAAATATTTAAACTCTTTATAAAAATTTAACAATTTTAATAATTACAAAATCATATTAGAGCTCTATATTAATCAATATAATTTAAGAACATTAAATCAATATAATTTAAGAACAAATATTTAATAATTTCCTTTTTGCCTTTCATATCTATGATTTTATTTGATTTTCCAAATCCATAAACTGTCATTAGGCTGGTACAATAAGATATTTGGACTCATCAGACTAAACATCACATTTAGTGTCAGTAATATTTCTTATGATAGACCTACCAAATCCCGATGAATCATCAACTTCAAAAACATTGAATTTTATCTACCAATAAGTATTTAGACACTAATACAAATGAAGATATCTGCCATCTGATCTTAGACAAGCCTTACGTATGCAAATATTGCATAGAAAACAACACTGGAATTAATTACATACAAGATACCCATGAAATTCAGAGCCTACCAACTTGTTTAGTGGTCAGCGTGCCGGACTACAGATAGGGAGGTCATGGTTTTGAATCCCGGCTCAGGCATGGAATAACTTTCTCTCTCTATCCTGTCTTTGTTTTTTACTTGTGTGAATGAAGTGTGAATGGTTGCCTACCCTATAAACGGGTCCCTATGGCATGTGTGTGTAGTGAAGAAGTCGGACTCTACACCAAATAAAGTTCAGTTGGAAAAGTGGAGCAGCACACCCCAATTTGCCAGCCTAGCTGGCACACGAGAACAATTACAATAATTCAGAGCTATCTGAAGTACAGAAGCCTTAATTGTAAGATATCATAGATATGATCAAACCTTATCAGTTTTATATACTCAGTTGAATTTTCCAAAATCAACAGCGGTTTTTTTTAATTAAGAAACAGAAGGTTAATAGTGATTGTCAGAATAGGTTTTATGCCAGCAGATCTAAAGACTGATGAATGCTGTCAAAATAAGTTTTGAAAACTTGCACAAACCGATCGCCTACATAATCCAGGATTTCCACCAAGCAACGAAGATTGATAAATCGGTAAATATTAATCACAAGAAAACACATTTTATTTGTTTCTGTTGTCATGAAGCCGACCACATAAGCCCTTGATTGCAAAATACAAGCTCGGTGCATGGTTGCATCAGTGCAAAGTACGTCAAAATTGGACTGTAGACGAGTAAAAATAAATCCGATATAATGGTAAATCCAATATGGCTATGTCGAGGTTTTGTGTATGCGTGGAGGACACCTTTTACCAGAATGTATATTTTGCAGACAGCAAAATTTGCCTGCGGTGAAATTATGGTCCAGAGATTGTTCTCGTGACATGCATTGAAAAGCCTGATCCGATTACATGGTTGGCTCAACACCGACTGCTATTCCATTATTCTAGACCACAAATTGCTTATTACATTTTGGCTGTTTAAGGGTGGGATCATTGTTACTTCCAGGATGAAAACACCATTTGTTATGTCACGACACAATCTTCTCTTTAGTATGTTTATAATGAAGTGAACCGATTTGAATCACCAGCTCAGAATCCAGTCTTGAATCCTATAGAACTCCCCTGTGATGGATAGCTGAATGAAGGATTGCAGCAACCATCCAATATCGATGAAAAGTTGGTTGGTTGGGTTTTATGGCGAAAGGTCCAAATATGGACATGCTGCGCCAATATCAATGAAAGAACGTGCATGTCTACTTCAAGCAGAGTGGAAGAAAATAATAGTTTTTGCCTCAAGCAGTTGTAGAAAACATACCCTAAAAGATTATTTTTCACGAGCAGATTTAACAAACTTTTGAATGTGAATTGAATTATTAATGATCAAATCATTTATCACAAGAGTCCAAACACTTATTAGTGATAGTCCATTTATCCATAGTTTTTCTCTCATTTCTTTGCTTCAAAACTTGAATTATGCAAAATTATGGTACAGATTTGTTAACTCTCAAAAATAAATGTCTGTAGAAAACTAAATCAATATTGCTAAGCTCAAAAATTTTACCAGCCTCACTAATAGGCTGTTATTTTAAAGAGGTGTGTTTGGCTCATACAGATATTGAATTATTAATTTTTTTTAATTTCATTATAATTATCTATGACTTCCAATAATTATATAAGTGAAAATCTAAATTTCATATTTTCGGAAATGAAGATCTTCTATAAAAATTAATAACTGAGTCACATTTTATTCATTAAATTTAGTGAAGTGGCTATTCTTATAGCAGAAATCAATTTAAGGTATTTCATAGTTGCTTCCTGTATGAACAACTTACGATATTGATTTTCGTTAATTAGCTGACTACCCCCTTATTTTACATACACATTCTTGTAAAAGTTTCTAAAGAGTCACTGTTTAGCATATGGATTTTGCAACATTGTACTCATGGCGTTTGCCCTTATATTTTGGCTAAAAATTTAACTTTCAATGCCATAAGGTTACGATGAAATAAAAATAATTACATAAACTAAAATGTTTGCGCATCTGTGAAAGTTTAACTCAAAATTAAATAATTATTTAAATAAAACTTGGTCAATTATTTTAATGACACAATCTGCTGATCATCAAGTTTCCATGCATTTGGTGATTAAAAAAACTAATTTTTTTAATCACACATTAAAAGGGACACAAGATTATAAAAACTATTTTTTTTAATATTTGAATTTTTTTATATGTTAATATTTATTTAAATCAAGACACTAAATCAAGTCTTTGATGATTATCTTTAAGTATAAGTTTTATATGGTTTTCCGTAAATCAAAATTATGACCGGAATAATTTCGTGATTTGAACCTATTTTCTTCTTTTTTCATTATGTATAAAGATTCTTAATTATCTCTCAGATTCACGTTAAGTTAGTGTATCAGGTTATATGTATATAGGTGAGTATCAATAGCTATTAATTATTATTATTTCTTATCTCACCATTTCTAAAATCCAATAAAGTAATTTTTTGTGTATCATCTGAAAACTTAACTTGTTATATATATATATATATATATATATATATATATATATATATATATATATATATATATATATATATATATATATATATATATATATATATATATATATATATATATATATATATATATATATATATATATATATATATATATATATATATATATATATATATATATATATATATATATATATATATATATATATATATATATATATATATATATATATATATATATATATATATAAGTCTTTTTGGGACTCACAAAGGAAGTGCTTTTATTACAATTTACTTTCTTGTAAATCAATTATTTTATTATTATCATTTTTTTTAAATGACATTAAAAGTTACTGAAGTAAAATAAGGAAATATTTTCAAAAGGAAGAAAAAATTTTCCAAGCAAAATATGTGCCAAGTATGTATTGCTTTCATTCTTTTCTACATTGAGTCATTTTTTTTTCTTTTTAAATTATTTTTTCATTTATTTTTATAAGGGAAATTTTACATGATGTTAATGTAGAAATGCAGTTTTAGTTTCATAATTTATTTTTCAAATTAAGTTAAAATCTTCCAAAAATTCTATCAATATAATTAATTTTCATAGCATTCTTTGAAAATAAAGTGTTTTGACACGTTAAAAATGAATTTATTTTTTTTAGAAATTTTCTATTATAATATAAGCAATAGAAAACTGCGCTGAATTAGGAACAAATATTTTATTTGTGAAATCAGTAAATGAACAACTGAACATTTATTTCTATAACTTCATTTCAGTTGTACATATCTATGTAAAAAATCGAGATTAATATTTTGTAACATTTATTATATCGATTAAATTTTATTCTTTTTATATTTGCTATATTTTAAATTTAAAAAATATTGTACAATTTGAAAAACGTATTAATACTTTGATTATTTTGAGTTATATTTATATAGGTGAATAAAAAGTCTATCTGCAGTTAATGTTTTAAAAAATACAAATACGTAGAATAAACGTCTATGTTTCAGTTTATCCAGCCCTAAGGCAAAACTTTAAAGCAGATCTGTTGTCTGTTATGAAATTGATAAAATAACTTTTGCTAAAAAAGGGAATCAAAAGAAGTAAAATTATGTATAAATGTTGTTAGTTTAAGTAAAAATTTTGATTTTTTTATTATTTAATACGTAAAACGATTTAAACTAGCTTTTAAATAATCTGGTATATATATCATTACTTGATAATAATAATAAAAAAGTTTCAATAATATTGAATTATTGTTTAATAACAATGTTTGATTTTCAAATAAAAAAGCATTTAATCATAATAAGATTAGGCTTAAGAAATATAACAATATTATTTACAAAATTAACAATCTTATAGATATTCTTACATATGATTCTTAAGTACTTTCTGATTTATTTGATCCAAGCAAATAATTATTCCTATAATGCATAATTTGGTATACAATTAAATAAAAAAAATTCATTCTTTTATTTTATGAGTGTAAAATAATTTTCTTTATTAATACTGAATTAGCCAAATAATTTGTTTTCGCATTTATATGAAACCAGCTTACGTAATTTTAAAAACTTTATTTTGACTTTATAAATAAAAATTAGTCAATACTATCTACTCAAAAAAGCTTTTTCTATAAATCAAAAACAAAACAAAAAAAACCCATTTTTTATTCTTTTGAGGTCGTTCTGTCTTTTACCATAGTATTAAATATCTAAGAAACTCCACCAAAAATCCATGTGCACTTTTGATGACAAAGTTCTTTTGATCTATCGTTTAAAGAATAATTCTGTCTAGTACTAGAATATTAAGTGGGTCGATGTACTAGTGTAGAACTCTCAAATATTTCGAGTAGATATTTATTTCTTCTTGACACTGGACAAGTGGTTGCAAAGAATAAAAGTGTTTAAATAAGCTATTAAAGTAGATTACTTACAATCTTGTAAAGAACCCTTAAGTTTTGTGTGTATATGGGAATATTAAATTTTTATATTTAGTATTAATACTTGAAACTATAAGCATGTCTTTTTTATAAATGTGTTATAGAAATATTTTGAATATTTAATTGAATGCATTTAAATTAAAACAAAGAAAAGTATTTTCTTCTTATTTTATAAGTTATTGCATTTTTTGTGAAACATGAAATAAAATTTGAGTTGACATCATAATAAATGCTGTTAAAGTTGCAAAAACCATGTAAAAACTTTCTTCTTTATTTTACATACTTATGAAAAAATTCATATTTCCATATTCAATTAATAGATTTTTCATTATATACATCAAAATAAGTCTTATATTAAATCCAATTTAATAAATTATTTTTTCTTCAAATGAGATGGTCATTTTAAAACTGTCAGATTTCATTATTTAAATTTCACATAATGTGGCAATTCTAAACTTAATGACGAAACTTGCTATACTTGTAAGTATAATAAATTCTGACCAGTATTTCTTTTTTTTTTCCAACTTTCTCAGGAAGATACCAATACAGAGCTTCACTATGTATGTACACGTTTTCTTGTATAATGGTATGATCAAGGGCAAATATGTGTTAAAATTAAACTATTTTTTAACTGATATTGAATTAATATCAGGTATTGGAAGGATACAACATGTTTTATGTCAATCTATTTCTTGCTTTAAATTTTAATAAAAAGTAGGTCATAAAAATATTTTTATTTAATAGAATATCCTCAATAGATTAAAACAGAAAAACGTTGTTTATAATTTTTAAAAATACGTGTGACTAAATTATATACGACAATCACTTTTCTCAAAGAATATTTTCAAACATTGCATTTTCAATATAATTTCTTCATTACTGAACACATTAAGTATGTAAAAGAGAAATTTTAACGAACCTGAAAAAATTATTATCACTTAAATAGTATCCTACAATTTTTTATTTATTTATTTTTTTTTTTTTTTGATATTAAATTTAAATTTTGTACTGTGCAATTTTTCATGTTTTCATTCTAAATTCTAATTTGAAAATTTAACAAAAATACATTATTCATTTATTTTAGAGCGTTACAGATTTATTTATTTTGCCAAAAATATCTATGTTATTTTTAAATATAAATTATTTATAAGCTATTGTTATATGTCTGATCATCTGTTTCCAGTAAGGCTTATCTTTATAATTTGTTTTCGGAATCCAACTACGGAAGAATACCAAACTCAGCTGAGTTTTGCACTCAAATCAATAGTACAGTAAAAGTTTTCATTAGATGTTGTTATTTTCATTAGATGGCATTATGATTTGCCTAGACATGTGATGGTATTTTCAGTAATATTTGCCTATGTTTTTATTAATTCAAATTAATATGTTTTTATAAAAGCAATACATCGTAATTCACAAATATAATTTCTTAGCTGAACTCACAAGCAAGGTGGTGGAATTACTGGCGCTTTGTGCTTCCACGTAACAGTTCATATGCTCGATTCCAACTTTGGACATAGATGTTTGAATTTGTTTTGTATCTAATTAAAGCTGTAGTTTTTTCTGTCTTTTTAGTTTTTATTCTTAAGAAATGGTTGTTGAAAGGCAAAGAAACCAAACTGCTATATACACCTGGTTGGTAAACATTTGAATTCTTTGAATAATTAAGCTTGATTAATATCCTAATAAATTTTAAAATATTCAAGTTAGTTTATAAACCTAATGCTAAATTTCAGCGCAATATTTTATGACATATTTTATCACATTTTATGACCCTTATTAGACATTTAAAGTTTTAATGGGATTTCCATAGACATCTGATTGTATTTTAGATACTCTAACTAAATGCAGTCCACATACACATTAAGAGACTTTCTCAAATCAATACAGTCAGCCTTTAAAGTTACTCATTTTTATTAACCAAAAAAAAACATTATTTAGCAACAAGCACTTTTCTATAAATATACTGTCTGTTCAATCACACAGGATTTCTAATATCACTTTTGCTTAGACGTCAAAAAATCATTATAAAGTAACAATGTATGAAATTTTTCTTAATATAGCCGTATATATGTAAGTTACGTTTCAGACTGATTATGCAATTTCTAAAATATATGCATAAAAAATTAAAATTTATAAACATAGCTTAATCGGTGATTTATATAAATCAAAGTCTAAGATAAATTATTTTTTAAATGTAACTATATCAGAGATTTATATAGTGGCAAATTCTTTTAACACTCTATTTCTATAGCTGAATGAAATACATTCACAGACAATAGAAACAAACCAAATTAAAGATAATTATTTTAAACATATTAGAAAGGAAACATTATATACATTGATAACTATTATGTGTAAACTATTAAAAAACACTCAACAATTCTATTTATGATATTGATTATAGAATGGAATCAGTATATTTTTCATTTTTTTGGCTATAATAAGTGTTTTCTAAGAAAAACAACTTAGTTTCGAAAATTGTTGAAAAGAATATTTAATAGAAAAATATGTAGCATAAAATGTAGCTTTCAATTCTTTGCATTGCCACCACATTTTTTTTATTTGAAGTGTAAAATCACAGTTTTCAAAATTAGCCATAGTCATAAGGCTGCAAATGGGATTCAATTTTTGTGCCATAAGTTCATTTAGAATCGTAATCACTGCATTTCATTCCAAAATGCTTGATAATTTTTAGAGATAAAGAAGATTTCGTTGAGTGATCCAAAATAGGACATGAAAATGAGTCCTGGGGGAATTAATGAATTGTACCCAACTTCACACATGTGTTACTGCAATGCAAGAACTGCTGAATTGATTAAAAAAGAAATTACTGATGACCTGGGCCTTGCTCCTATTAATTTCTTTTTTTTTTTACTTAGTCTTGAAAAGTTTCTTGGTAATAAATATTTCAGAAGAGATTAACAATAGCGGATGCTTTAATCACTCCACTTAAGTAACTGATTGCAAAACAAATTACAGAATAAAAATCTTTAATTTCGGGACTGTATAGGAAACATTACTTAATGTTAGAAAATAGGAAAAATTTAAGTGCATATAAAAGTATAAAAAGATCTACACTGTATACAACTTTTTCTAGTAAAAATTCACCTATTTAATTTTTTTATTAAAAATTCAACTGCATTTATTTGAAGAATACTCAAATGACACAGCATTTTTAACACTTTATTTCATATTATAATAATTAGGATTCACATATCACTATTATAATATGAGATACATTATTTTGTTTATATGATATAAATACCGGTGTTTTTTTTAAATAATTGATACAGCTATAAATAAAAATGACATTTTTCATTGTGCTAAGTAACCATTAAAATATAATAATAGCCACCAGTTTTTTTTATTAACAGAAATGTACATATTCTGATAGTCTATGACATACTTATTAGAGTTTTATGAGTCATACATTCTTTTCAAAAGCTTAAAATGTTGGATTTCTCACATTTTCAATGAAGCCAAATTATAAGAGCCCCTCTAGGTGGAGCTAATGTGACCGAAGCATCTTATTTTTCAGATGCTTCTATATTTCTTAAAATCATGAAGACATCTTCACAGACCAACTCTATAAATAAAAAAGGTGAGCAGAGAAGACCGACAAATATTGAAACAGATTATAATGCTTAAGAGGCAAACAACAGCAAAAGTTAAGGCAGAGCACAATCATCATATGGACTTCTTAGTGAGAATGAATATTGTTAAAAGACACACATTCACATAACTTTAAATATTTACTTAAGAGCATAAAATTAGAAACAATTTGTCACAAATATTAATCCCAGACATCGTGTCTAGAGTTGTCGCGCTCATAAAACTTAGTTGCTTGTTAAATTGAAGAAATAATGAGGGTCAAAATAATCTTCTTTCACCCATTTCCCTTCCAAATGGCGTGTGTTGCGTCTGTATGATATCTACATAATTAGGGTAATTGTTTCCTTCCAGTTGTCATCTATGAATGTGGATTAGCCATTGTCGTTGTGTTCTACAGGATCAATCGCTACCATAAAATAAAGAACTATTGGTGATATATAGAGAAACTTTAGCTAACTAGGTCAATTTTAGGTTGCATACTTTGTTTCCTGCAAGATATGGTATCTTACAGGATAATAATGAACCTACCCATGAAGCAGTACATGTCCAACCATGGTTTGATTAACAGAAGGCGAAAGTTAAACATCTACCTTGACTCGCATAGTCACCCAAATCCAATTTAAATGAAACATTGGCCTATCTTAAAGTAGTATGTATCCTTCACCAGTATCATTCCCAAAAGCTCCACAACGTCTCAATAAAGAATGATACAGTATTACTCTAAACACCACAGCATTTGCACGAGTAAATTTTTAAGTGAATAGAAGTTGTATTACATGCTAAAGTTGGATACATCTCCAGATCAAATCAAAGAGCTGTACCCATTTTAATAAGGCAAAATGATTATAAATTAAAATACATTTCTTAAATTTATAATAATAAAAGATTCTTCATAATTTAAGTTATTTCCACTACTTTGACAGTGACATGTACCTAAATATAAAATTGCATTAGGAATGAAAAAATTTCCTTGTGTAATTAAATATATATACATTATCAAAAAATACATAATTAATTTTATAAAAAACTTATATTATACTTATATATACGTACTTATATTAAACTTATATATACGTATATTTAAATTATAAGTATAATCATTTTAATAAAATATTTCTTAACAATATTTTAACATAACTGATTAAGAATATTTATATGTCTATTATTTATTCCATTATGTTAATTAATATAGCAATATATCAAGTAATTCACGAACAGCTCTGCAATTATCTCTATAGCCTGTATCATATTAAGGATTTCTATCCAAATAATCATCAACTTATTGACAATATGGCAGGCATTTGCTAATAATTCCAATATAGAATAATTATTAGCAAATACCTGCCACGCATTAAATGGATTCGACATAGAGGATTGCTTCTAAAATGGGATGGTAATGTCCTAATTTCATAACTAAATTTCATTAATATTTCTCTGCTATGAGATTTATATTTCAAATTGAATCTGGTTTCAAAAATAGATACTTTAATAAATTTAATATAATCAAATTTTTCCAAACACTTAAATGTACAATATGTTGCACTTTGATTTCTAACAATTATTTTAAAATTTCAAAAACAGTTTGAAATTTGAAATCTTAGATGTTATTAATATCACTTGGATAAAAATAGAAAACATTTCTTTATTTGATATATAATTATTTAAAGTCTATGCAATTATATCAATTGTAGAACATTTTAAGAATTCATCTTTTAAATTCAAACATCTAAACTGTCAAAAAGAATTTGCAATAAAAATTTGGAAGAAACACATAAAGAATATCAATATAAATTGAAATACTAACAAAATGAGTGAGCGGAATCTTTCTATCTGTATCAAATAATTTAGAAAAAAAAATTACATACAGTAATTTGAGTTGCTTAGTTCATAAATGAACCAGAGAGGAAAAGCACTTTTTCGCACATGAGCTGTTATATATATATATATATATATATATATATATATATATATATATATATATATATATATATATATATATATATATATATATATATATATATATATATATATATATATATATATATATATATATATATATATATATATATATATATATATATATATATATATATATATATATATATATATATATATATATATAGGAAGATCTCTTCTGTTTCGTCAACGCATAATACCGTTAATGGAAGTTTTGATATTCATAACAGTATTTTAGCATAATCATTAACATATTAATCCAAAAATAGACTGTTTCTGTTAATTTGATCAGAAACGAAATAACAAACCAAAAGCATTATCATTAATATGAGGGATGTTAATTAAAATTATGCGTCTTTATTGGTCACAGTGAACAATTTTAAATAAAAATGGTGGAACAAAGTTAATCTCTGTCATTTAAATCACATTAAAAATTTGCTATAACGAATCATTCATTTATAGCTCGAGATATTTTTAATGGTTTTAATTCCTCTTCATTTTACATCGTCTCTTAGGTTCTACGTAAAATTCTGTGACCCTTTAGTATTATCCATACAATTGTTCAAATTTACTATATTTAGGTATGATAGATTTTTAAACCATATACCCAGATAAAAATTGAATGTCAAAAAATTGCGCTCTTTTCATTAACTTATTTGGTTTAATATTTAAACAAAAAAATTTAAGTTTTTTAACTCAAAATGTATATTAATAAATTATTAATATAAAAAATTGATTTATATAATTAAATAATAAAATTTTCATTTTTTTTCTTGCCATAAATATCTTTAATGTGAGAAAACTTACACTCAAAAAAAAAAGATCTTAAAGCATCTTTTAAATGTTTTTACCACTTTTGATTATATTTCTTACACGAGAGTTCAGATTCTTGAAAATTTGTTTTAACGTACATAAAGAGTGATTTCAAAATAATATTTTAGTATAATTTGCAACGATCAGTTTTATTATATGTCCTGTATCGCATGTACTTTAAAAGTACATGCGATACAGGACATATAATAAAACTTATTACATAGTTTATATATATATAACATAGTTTCATGGTGATTTTTCCGTATGTTCATGTTTGAATATCCTGATAATTTCTTTGTAAATAATATGCAGCGTTTCCTAATGCTTATTTTGCCACATCTCTAGTATTTCAATTATTTTGATATTATTAATAGGCAATAATGTGTGAATTAAATAGGTTCCAATTATAAAGTATATTTCTATACTTTTATAATTTATTATTATAATAAAAGATATACATAATATGCAATTTTTAAAATTTATGTTTCATTTTCAATATTTTTCTAATATATAATTTTGAGCGTTCTTTTTTTAATATTTGTTTCATTCATTTTTGTTAAACGTTCTTTATTAACATAAATATTGATTCTTTTATTTTTAATGCTTAAAATATGAAATTTTTAAGCTGCTAATTTGATTTTTGAACTATTTCTGAGTTTATGATTTATTACAAATTAAAAAATTAAAATTTTTAATTTCTATGTAAAGTACTATACTTTTTTTAATATTTGTTTCACTCATTTTTGATAAACGTTCTTTATTAACATAAATATTGATTCTTTTATTTTTAATGCTTAAAATATGAATTTTTTAAGCTGCTAATTTGATTTTTGAACTATTTCTGAGTTTATGATTTATTACAAATTAAAAAATTAAAATTTTTAATTTCTATGTAAAGTACGTTCTTGATGTAGTAGAATTATAAAAAGCTAGAACCAAACGAAAAAAATTGATTTTCCTATGGCAGATTGTAGACAGTTACAACTGCAACAGAGTCTATTAATCTGTTGTTCCCTGATACCAAGGAACCGGCCAGACACAGCGACCTCTTAGCCGCCGAGGCATTGCCCCAGGTGCACCATAGGAGGTGGGCCGCCATTGCACCCTCACACATGCTATAGAGACACTTTTATATGGTAGGCATCATTCATCCTTCATTCATACACACAAGGAAAGGACAAATACAGGATAGAGAAAGAGAAAGTACATCCATGTCTGAACCGGGATTCGAACCCAGGACCTCCTTATCCGTAGTCAGGCCTACTGACCACTAAACAAGCTGGACGGCGAGTAATCAAAATCAAGTATCTAAATATTCTAGAATTGAGAAATAATGGCAACTAGAACCTTTAAGACCAATGTATTTAATGAGTAAAATATTTTGTTTTAAATTAACCTACAAAATTAATTTTATTTTTAACGAGATAAATCACTGCACACTCAGTTCTAAAGTCAATATTTTAAGTAAACAAATTGAAATTTTATTTTTCAGTGATATAATCAAATTCAATGCTTTATATTTTTTATGTGTTCATTTTAATATACTTCATTGTTACGAGCTTTTTTATCATAAAATTATTTTCTAATGCTCGGCTGTCCTTAGCGTACGCATATTTAGCGCTATGATGGGCGGACATAATGGCATCTTATAAAATGGCGCGCCCAGTGGGTGCGCCATTTTCATACCGAGAGATAAAAAAAGAGAAATTCAGAGAGGGAGAGGAACATCCATGTCCGAACCAGTATTCAAACGTGGAACTAACTGCGTTAAAGTTAGGGACGCTAATCATACCGTCATCGGTTGAATCACATATAACTTTAATTTCTTATTATTTGTTCGATGAAAATATTTATTGATGACAAAATTTATACTAAAGTTCTCATTATTTATTACCAAAAGTCCTGTATTTCGAGAATAAAATCGTATTGAGCAAAAAATTTAAAATGAGTTTTATTATTTTATAATACAGATATAATGTTTATTTATAAGTATATTAATTATATATTTATTTTTGCTTCTTATTTTGTTATATCAATGCATTTATTGTTAAATAATTCTTGCTCAAATAAACATTCATACATCAACTAAATTGTTTTCTTCTTTTTATTTATTTTAATCTTTGTAGCATATATTTTCATTAATAATAATTGTACTCATCTTTAATGAGATCCTATTGTCACAAGTAAATTATTCTACACTTTAATTCCATACCAAAGTGCTACTCTATACATAATTTGCAGTTCTTAAAATTTATGTTTCATTTTCAATATTTTTCTAATATATAATTTTGAGCGTTATCTTTTTAATGTTTGTTTCATTCATTTTTGTTAAACGCTCATTATTAACATAAATATTCATTCTTTTATTTTTAATGCTTAAAATATGAAATTTTTAGGCTACTATTTTGATTTTTAGACTATTTCTGAGTACATAATTTTTTATAAATTTAAATTAAATAATTAAAATTTGTTATTTCTATGTAAAGTACGTTCTTGATGTAGTAGAATTATAAAAAGCTATAACCAAACGAAAAAAAAATTTTTTTTTTCCTATGGCAGATTGTAGACAGTTACAACTGCAATAGAGTGTATTAATCTGTTGTTCCCTGGTACAGAGTAACCGGCCAGACACAGCGACCTCTTAACCGTCGAGGTGTTGCCCCAGTTGAACCACACAGGGTGAGCCACCATCGCACCCTCACACATGCCATAGGGACCCGTTTATAGGGTAGGCAAAACGAAAAAATTTTAAATCATTATTTGTAAGTGTAGTAAATGTTGCAATGAAATTTAAAATTTTAAATTCAAAATTATAGAATTTTTTTTTGCAACATTTCCCATCATATATTTTTTAAACTCAAAATTTTATTATTTTAAAAATTAAAAAAAAGTATTTAAGTCAGGAATTATTAATGAAAATATTATTCACATAAAGTTTATTAACTAAAACTGTTATAAGATGATAACTATATTTAGTATCAAGTAGAATAAATATAAACTTCAAAGACAATAATAATTCATTGCTTTCAATTTTTAATAACATTCCATTTCTTTTTTATTTTCCATACTTTCTTTGCATTAGTGAGGTATAGATTTTAAAAGGCTTTTTTTCTAAAGGAATACAAAAGAAATCTTGAATTTATTATAAAGATGATATGGAAAGATAACATCAATGAATGCCTTTAATTTTATTTTTATTTTAAATAGCTATTGATTAACTAGATATTACTTGAAATCATCTCAAATAATGTGAAGGAAATATCTCTCTTTGTTCCGTTATGCAGAAAATCCATATAAAGTATAAACTAACAGAGCGAGAGAGAGGAGAGCTCTGTCTGTATATTTTTAAATATTATATGATTTGTTTATTATTTTTACAGTTTTGTATATTTGTCTAGATATTCATGAAAGAACTTATTTCATATTCATAAGAGAACCAAGCATGAAGCAAAAATAATTGACAGAATTTTTCGTTTAACATGAAAATTGGTTGAAATTTTACTTTTAAGAGAAAGTAAGATAATGACATATTTTAACTTAATATTAATCATAAAAGAAAATTAATAATTTTATTCCTCAATGTTATTCATTTATATAAGTATATATTTTTTTCCTCTTTAATTAGAAGTTTAAATATAAAAACACATAGTGAATGAATTTTTTAGAAATCTGTTTCAATAAATCTAGTTCTACTTATAAAAATATAATTTCATTTAAAATTAAAAATTAAAATTGTGTAGAAATAATTATTTAATTTTAATTATGTTATTTTATGAGGCTACATGAAATATAACACATTCATCTATTTCTAACATTTTGCCAATATCTTAAAAAATTGTAATATTGTCAAAATAATATTATAGCATAATTAGTTTCAATATCAAGTTGACATTCCATACATCTATCATTGATACTGATATCATTGATATTGATATCATTGATATTCCATTTTGAATGAACTTATGGCACAAAAATTAAATCCAATTTGCAGCCAGAATAGTATATGGTAATGTTTAATTTTGAAAACTGTGATTTTAAACTTCAAATAAAACAGTGGTGACTATATAAAGAATTCAAGAAAGCTACATTTTACGCTACATTATATTTTTCTATTAAATATTCTTTTCAACAATTTTTGAAACAAAGTTTTTATTTTTCTTAGAAAACATTTATTATTGCAACAAAAAATGAAAAATGTACTTATTCCATTCGATAATCAATATCGTAAATAGCATTGTTGATTTTTTAATAGTTTACACATAATAGTTACCAATGTATATAATGTTTCTTTTCTAATCTGTTTAAAATAATTATATTTAATTGGGTTAGTTTCTATTATCAGTGAATGTATTTCAGTCATCTGGAGAAAGAAATTATTCAAAGAATTTGCCACTGATATTACATTTAAAAAATAATTTATATTAGACTCTGATTAAAATAAATCACCGATAAAGTTATGTTTATAAATTTTATTTTTTATGCACTATATAAGAACTTAATATCTCGTTTATAACTAATTTTTGATTATATACTAAATAATATTTCATTTTAGGTTCACCTATATCGAAAGTGAGTTATATCGAAATTGATATGAGCTAATACAGTGTAAGCCTGTACTTTGGAAATAAAAGAAAAAACTAGAAATCTCAGAGAAATCATAATAAGAAAATTATCAAGGAAACATATAAGAGCCTACTTCTTGCATTTGACTGATTATTATGACAGTCATAATAATTCCATTTTGTTTATAGAATCCATACTATTACAGGTTACTTTGACCATACATTACATAATTTTTTTATTAATGTTTATTACAATATAGTGAGTTATAAAAATAGTGATATTTTTTGATTAAATGTCTCTCCGAAAATAAAATTTATGTTAAGATATAAATTTCTAGAAAATTATCAAAAAAACAGTCTGTGTTTCATTGGTAAGATAATGATTCATAAATTACATATTTGAATAATTTTGGTTAAATTTGATTTTTTTCAACTTAAATTAGAGTAATTATCATTTTTTTTCCAATACAGAACGTTATTACGAAATTATTAATATTACTCTTCGCATATTTATTATATAAACAATATGAATAAAATGTTAATAATTTCACTTTGTGCTTAAAAAAAAAGTTCAGGTGCTGTCATCTAATAAAAAATTTTTCTAATAATGCATATTCAATAACTGATTTTCCGTTTTACATGTTTACAATAATAAACCAATTTTTGAATGATCTTTAAGTTTTCGAATTATTTTTTAATTGTTGTTATTTATATTTATTAATTTTAAAAGGTCTAGGCAGTCAATCATTGATTCTCAATAAAAACATTTTTGTCCAAATTGAAAATTAACATAAAAATAATAAATACTAAATCTTATAAAAATAATTATTAGAAATTAAAACCTTGAAGATGACCTTCGAAATCACTAAGTATATTCAAATAAAGCTTTAAGGACTTAAGCTTCTCACTATCTTTCCAAATCAAAAAAGCACCAGTTGTCGTAGTGTAAAACGACATAACCAAACCCTGGGAAAAGGGATATGTATATTTTTATTGCACTTTAAATTTAAGAGTTTCCTTTTTTCCTTTCAAACTAAGTTGTAATAGTATAAAGGAAAGGATGCAATAAAGATTGGCACAAGGAGCTAAGTGCAATAAAGGAATAAATTCTTCCTTTTGAAAGGGATGGATGATCGTGAGAAAATGGCAAGGGAAGTTTATGTTTTATGATATGTTTTGTTTGTGAATCTGACCAGTCGGGATTAAGGGGGAGAGATTTCTGACCTATCCCATAGGAGTTTAGGACGTTATATGGAACTTTGGAAAACCAATGGTGTAAAGAGGAGGAGCTAAGATGAGAATTTAAAAACTGCATCTAAGAATGGAAGACAGGCAGACACAGAGACAGAGAAAGTCCTCACACACAGGAGTCCCTGAGATGCACAAGGCAGAGAAGCCCCTGAGATGCCCGACAAAGAACGATGAGCAGTAAACGGAGTATGATTGCAGTGGCCTGGTGAAGTCCTGCCTCGACTGTCCAGAATGGGAATGCAGATGTCCGACAAATAGATGAAGAAGAGGTGACAAAGTCTGAAAAGGGGTATACTGAGCAGCAAGCCAAGTAAGATTCGGAGATATCAGCGAATGGAAATGCAAAGCGGAGATGCTGAGTAGAGGACGGGAAGTAGATGAAAAAGGAGAATCATCGACACCGGAGAGCGGCCAAGTCTCAGACACCACAATACTACTTCTAAAAGGGGTGAGTCTGATCTCTCGTTCCATTTCCCTCTGGTCATTATGTTTATTGTGTAAATATCATAAAAATAATAATAATGTTAGAATCGTCTCAATTATTTAATCAAGAATGTTTTAATTATAAATGTAAATACCTTTGTAATGAATTTGCTAAAATAAATTATTAAGTTTTATTGGATTTTGTTTTGAATTGATCTCTGTCATTCAATTATTTAAAGAACGAATCTGGGTTTTCCTCGGAGTTTTCTAAAATTACCGAGGTCACCACAACACCAGTCCTATAAAACAAGGCATTACACACATTGCTTATACTTTTTTTTATTTTTCTAAATTCCCCTCATTAGAGTGGAAAAAAAAATTTTACAGAAACTTCAATTTTATTGAATTTAGTTAGATAATAAAAAAAACGGAAATTTTATAGAGCATTCCCAAATACCTAATAGGATAGTTAATCAGCAAAATATGGTGTACAAAATATTTTAATTTATTTTATTTATAATATTTTGTGGGTAGGAGCAATTTCCGTACATGAAGTTAGTGTATAATATTAATGTAAAAATATAGTTTAGTTAGAATTAATTACTTAATAATTAATTAAATAATAATCTAATTAATGTATAAGTTAATACATAAAATTCATGATGAATACACATACAAAAATAAATTCGATGAGATGAATTGTATTATTCATATTTCAAGACACGAATTTATTGTAGAACCGTTCAGGTTAAGACACATTTACATAATGGAAAAAAACAAATTGCGAAGTATAAAAGGAAATTAAAAATTAATGGAAATAAAGTGAAATTTACTGTGCAATGTACTGATTTAAAAATATATAGAGAGAAAATTATCGGTGAAATAACTTCTCTTCTTGAATAAAAGATTCACTGTTAATTTGATGGTATTCGAAACTGCGAATATTATGCACAATTTATTCAAACACATAAATTATAAAATGTATTCAAAATACAAAATTTTGTACTTTGATGTAACAAATTATTTATAATAAAGAATATTTTGCATTCAGTTGTTTGAGTAAATTAAAAAGAAATATTTGTATTTAAAAAAAAAGACTACGGGGTTAAAGAATTCATAAAATAATATTAATGAGATATTATTAAAACCGAGATACAAATTATACTGGATATTTTTCCTGTTTTTTAAAAATTCAATCAGAAAAGTTTATTTTTCAAATAATAATTAATTCCAAGAATAAATTTAATAGTTAATGACAGATACATTTTTGTATAAGTTGTTTGCCATCTCAAAAACTAGAGTTTGATTAACCAATTTTAAATAACAGGAAACACACTCAAAAACATTGATATTACTTTATTTTATTTCCTATCAAAGTTTTAAAATAATGGTAAAATAAAACCTATATATTTTTATCTTATTTGTAGAGCTCTCTTTCTCTCTCTCTATTAAGATAAAATTTTCTATATAGATTGTTATTCGAGTTTCTTCCAGACTTAAGTTTTTTCACTCAAAATTTTTTTCAATTATCTTTACATAGTAAAAATTTATTCTGCATAGTAAATAGCAACTAGCTTATATATACTTTTTTATAAGAAAAAAAAATTAAAAATTTTCTCTTGTCAAATAAATAAAAACAACTTGAATAATTTTTGATCATATGATCTTACTAAATTAAATAAAATTAACTATACATTATGAAATTTTATAAAGTCTATTAGTTAAATCGTAAACAAAACTGTTAGTCTTACGAAACTCCACATGAAAATATTTTAATGAAACAATTTTAATAAATTAAAATACCTAAAAATAATTATGTTAACTAAATCTATAATATAATGATAGAAATTAAACTTTTCCTAGTAGTATTTTTCTAATATTTTCCCATATTAAATTCATAGTAATTCTTTTAAATTGATCAATTATTTAGGCATGAACTATTTATATATTAAACCTCTAAAACTGAGCTGATTCAAGAATGTTCTTGTAATTTATGTTCATGTTTTATCTAGGAACATGAAAAATAAATTCATGACTAAAACTATATGCCATTATATAACTTTATTAGCAAAGTTAATAACTTAATGATATTCTTTACGTGGCATAAAACTTTCATATCATATTTATAAACTAACCTCATCCATTATGCTGAAACCATTAATTTATCCTACTAATCTTGAAGGAAAAAATTAAGGAAAAGGAGCTTATTTTGCCTAATTATCAGAGGGAAGCAATTACAATTCTTCTCTTGGGAAGTATCTTCACCATCAACTTAATTAATTTGATAATAATATTACAAAATTAAATCTGTGATAAATTTAAGTGAATTTTTTTGAGTGCATTCTATTTATTATCACTTAATTTTTCTTGCTTTATCTCAGAAACTGTGTGAAAATACAAATTAGTTTCTTCTAACATTAATTAATTCACATTATATTGTTCCAGAAAAATCCCACAATTGTTATCATAAAAGTTTCACCATAATTAGAATAATTCATTTTTTGAACAAAATTAAATTTAAATCATTTATTATTTCACTATCTTTATCACAATGTATTATAGAGTAATTGGACATTTTAATTTCTTTTAAAAATCTTTAAATTTATTCGTAATCGTATAAAATATTTATTTAATGCCATAAATATACCCATACACTCTAGTATACTGTACCAAATTACACTTCTGGCCACCCAAATTGCAACACCAAGAAAGACAAGAGATATCACAACAAAATATATTTTGTGGATAACATGTTGAACAAGTATATCAAATGTTTAAATTTATATACTTTTGTGAAGTATGGTTCCTGCCAAAATCAGTAGCAAGAGTAGTCACCATTGTAAAAGATCACCGCTGCGACACACCTCGGGATTGATTTAAACAGACTTTGGATGAGTTTTTGGGGTACACCAAACCCAAATATCTTCCACACTTTGCCAAAGTTGATCTGGTGTGGCAGTTAGGGATGCAGTCTGGGTCAATCATTGAGGAACCATGGATCACATGTTTTCTATTGACCAAAGGTCCGGAGAGAGAGCCGGCCATAAAAGCAATTCAGTCTGTTGATTGATGAAGAACGCTTGGACAATGTGTGACACGTGTGGTCACGCATTATCCTGTGGAAATACAGCTAAGGGCAAGTCTTGAAGTTAAGGAAGGACAACCTGATCCGCCAATTCAGAGATGAAGCTGAATTGGCGGATCAAGTTGTAAAGTATCGACAATATGATCCAATATGGTATCCAATGACAATTCGACAATTTGATCGAAAATGGTATCCAATACCGCCCCATAACATAACACTCGGTGCAGATCCACTATGGTGGTGCATAACACAATTGTGTTCAGCATTCTCTCTCCACGGTGTCTTCAGACTCGAATGGGAACTTTGTGGTGCTGCAGACAGAAGCCTCAATAAAGACAATTTCATTTCATTCTGCCGTCCACATCCTTCTTTCATCATTGGCTGAGGAGATGTCTGTCGCTGTGCGTCAAGCGTAGACGAAGAAATGGTCGTCTTGCAGACAGACTACTCTACTGTAAAGGGCTCAGAATGGCACGCGAAGACGCAGATTTAAAGACTGAATGTGCTGTGCTATGGTTCGTGATGTGGCTGAGTGATTCGTCACTGCCATCCGCACAATTTGCCTGTTATCACGTGAAATTATATAATGAGGTTGATATTATGGAACACATCGCTTCGTCATATTTTCCAGCATCCAACGATCAAATATCCCCATTACAGTTGTTTGGTTTCGGTTAACACGACTACTGATTTCCTTTTAAGATAATACATAATATCGGAAGGCCATTATCCTTCCTCTTTCGAACTCGGATACTTGATTAAAAAATGATCATTGATTTTTACAAGACATATCGATCTCTCTCTATCTTTTTTTTTTTTTTTTTTTTTTTTTTTTGAAAAAACCACAAGAAAAACACAATTGTCGAACTTGAGATCATCAAAATCTTCAAGCCTTAAATAGCGCTTTTGAATTCGCTCCAATGTTATGCGTGATGTGTGTATGTTTTGAGATTCTAATAATTTGCATATCTCTCCTCCATGAATGCATGCTGTAAATCCCATGTTATTTGCATGCTTTCTTCCGGGTGTTTCATCTACGGTGGCCAGAAGTGTACTTATAATATATTGCATACAACTATCATCTGTTTCTATGCGAATGTATTATTTAAGTTTAATATTTTCAAGCTTGATTTCTATATCTTTTAAATGTATGTTTACTTAGTATTGGTTATAGAACATAGTTTCTCTTATGTAGAATTTAATAAAATTTTACGAACCTGTTAAATGATGATAATGTTTTTAACTTAGCCTAAATAATCAAGCATATATTAAATTCATGAATACAAACATACATTGATAAATTTTTTTTTCAAAGTTTTCTGAAAGATATTTGCTTACAGTATTCAATGACATTATCATTTGATTCAATATTTTTTGAGTGAAAATTAATAACATTCATAAAAGAACATATATTTTTGTGAGTTTAATAAATATAGCAATATCCCCTTTTCCCTCTTCTAAATAAAATGCCTTTTTAAAAGTAATTTTAAAAAAAACATGTTGCACATTGATTTCATGAAAATTTAAAAAAAGAATCTTTTATATTACTTAATATTTTCTTGAAAGTGAGATATTGCTTTTACACATCCTTTTTAAAAGTTATTTAAAAAAATATATATAACACATTGATATAATGAAAATTTAAAAAGGACACATTTTTTATTTCTTTATATTCTCTTGAAAGTGAACTATTGCTTTTACACAGCAATTATTAAAATTATGTAGCACATGTATATGATGATTTTAATATAAATTCTTCATATTAAATGCAACTATTTTTCATACCATTGAAGTTTACACCAATTTCGTGTGTTTATGAAGATTAGTTTATTTTTATTAGTACCACAAACTCTATTCAAAACTGCCAAGTATTTTGTGTTGCATTAAATTTTTTCTGTCCAATTTTTATCACTTTTTAGATGAAACTTACAAAATTTAAAACTATGGTTTATTAATTAAAGGGATAATTTTTTATTCATGGTGAATTTATCATGCATGATTATCAAATCATATATCATTCATTGTTACGTTTATCATGCATTAAACGTATAATTTTTTAAAGTTTAATTTTTACTGTTTTTTAAAGCTTTTGTTTAAATCTATTATTTATTTATAAGAACAATTACCTTTTCATTATTGAAAGGAATATACCTGACAAATGTCATTTAAAATAAATATTATGGAAACAAATTCTTTTATATTACTTCCACCACTTTTGAATATATTTATATGCAATATTTACTTTTATTTAATAATATTTTTCATGGGAATTGATTTTATTTGATTATGTTTACAAAATGTTCATACACTTAATTAAACTCATGGAATAGTTAAAAGCACATATTTCAAATATTTGTAGAATGTGTGCTTAGAATTTCTTTACATAGTATGTTCCTATTTTTACAACCGTTTTGGAAAGATAATCAATTTTTTAAAAAACTAGTCAATTCTTAAATTAACTATACTTTCTAAATATTAAAATATGATAAGGATTTTATTTTTAAATAATCATTAATTTTTCTATTTAAATACATTTTATAAATGTTTCTTGAAAAGATATTTTCTTGAACTTACGTTTTGGAAAAAAATATTATTTCCTAACTCCTATATTTTACGTAGAAAATTGAGAAAATTTCTTTACATTTTTTGGGTAATTAATGTTATAAAAATGCTGAAAGATACACTTTTGTGGTAAATTAGACTAGAATTTAACAATATCTAGCTTACAATATATTTTATGCTAAGCACAAATACATTTCCTTCTATTTTGAATTAATAATTTCATATCATCATGTAAACAATGCATCCTGCTGAGAAGTTTCTATTTGTGAACTTTATTCCTAACTACCATGGATATAGACTTGTTTCTTATTTTAGATACTTTTTACACAATTATAATCTCCGAAACCGTATGAGGTATGGAGGTATACGATAAAATAATGAATGTTAATTAATATTTGATTGCTAAAATTAGAGTTAAGTACAATCATATTACTTAGGGTGAAAAAATCTTTACTTTATGCATGAAATATTATCTAATAAAGTCATTTATTACAAAATAAAGAATAACTTTTTGCTAGAAGAACTATACTAAAAGACACTACTTTTTCGAAGAAAAGTTTTATTAAAAACCCCATGAGAGTAAACAATTTAATGAAGACTTATACAGTCAAAAAGATGAAAAAAAATCTACTTACTGAATTCTTACTTGTTATTGCAAATTTCATATAAATAATAAGAAACGTCCAAAAAGGAAGTTTTAGTTATCTATAAATATTATGTCAGAAATAAATTTTAGAAAAAGATTTTTCATTGAATGCATCTAAAAACTTTAAAGAATTTCAGTAAGAACCCTAACTGGTGAAAACCAAATTAGATTTCAGCATGAATGAAGAAGCTTCAAGTATACCTGCGAACAAAATTAAAACTACTGTTTTGAGGAAAGAAAAATAAAAGGAGTGAAAAAAAGTTTTATATAAAACAAAATAAAATATTTTTTCATACTTTATCAATCAAATATATTTTAGATTTTAAAATAGTATTAATGACCTAATGATAAATTAATCATCTTTTTCTTAAATGGTAGGGTAATTTGTTATTTTATGTAAATTTAATATTTTTTAAATTCCAAAATCTTATTTTTTACAAAAGACTACATACGTTTAAGCAAATCTTTGAAATATTTATTCAGCATTACAAAATAACTCTATTAATTTTTCAAATCCATTTGTTGACCTCATTTCATCATACTATAAATACATTTTTTATCAGAAAAAAGTAAATCACGTTATAAAATTTTGTCTTTTTTCCCCTTATCAAAATGTCTCCGTTTTCTACTCTTAATTTATAGCAATGAACTTACAATGAATTTGAAATACCATTCTTTGTATATATATATATATATATATATATTTATATACATGTATATATATTTTTATATTTATATATTTATTTATATTCATATATATATATATATATATATATATATATATATATATATATATATATATATATATATATATATATATATATATATATATATATATATATATATATATATATATATATATATATATTTTTATATTTATATATTTATATATATATATATATATATATATATATACATACATACATATATTTAAAGTTTTATTAAATATACCAAGTAAACATAAATGTGAAAAATTATTTCCCCAGAAATGTTTTGCTGAATATATTTCAGCACTTAAAGTGAGTAAAAATAATAACGACGGATATTTGCAATGTAAACCATTTCATATTTATATTAATATAAGAATATTCAAATGTAGGTCTTGAAATCCTTGGCATAAATTTTGTATTTCTTTAGAATTGTGAATGATATTAAAATAATTATCAATGCTATTAAACTAAAGGAAAATGTATTTCATTTTTCAGTTCTTTAACTAAATGAAATTCAAAAATTAAGTCAATAACAAATTTTCAAAAATAAAACTACAAAATTCAAATAAGTTAAATAACATGTGAATATTTTTGATAAAACTATCAAATATATTTTCCTTTGAAAAATCATAATGGACAATCGATAACTATAAATTGCAACATACAAATATTATTTATTTTTATTTTATATCACAGGAAATGACGTTTAAATTTTGAAAATATATAAATTAAATACTACCACTCAACCAAATTTAAAATAACTAAATAGTTTGAGAAAATTTAAAGTTTAATTTATTAATAATTTTAGTCATTTGAGTTTATTTTTTAAAAACATATTAATGCAATTTTAGAGTAGTTTCATTCTATTAATCCATATTCAAACGTTATCCAAATTTGCACAAAAAATTACTCTTATAGGATCACTTTGTATTCTCAAAAATATGGTAAGATTTTTTTTTTATAAACTGAGAGAATATTTTGATAATGAAATGTAATTAAGAAATTTTTTCAATATATTTACCTATGTTTCAATAGACGAATTGTAGATTAAAATTTCTATTAAAATCTTACTTGCAATTTGAAAGCAGAATACATACAGTACGAAATTTTTATCTCTCTATAAAACTTTTGTGCAATACCATTATGTCCAATTTTTTTGTTTCAGTAATTATTTATAATAAAATTCTAATTAATTTTTTAATTATAAAACTTTAATATCAATTTCATGGATTTATGCAGATAGGTTACAAATATAAAAATTGAGGAAGAAAATAAAGTTTTGCTTTTATAACCGACAAATAAATTCATTTTCTCAGAAAATATCATAGAAATAGATGTCAGTATTTATTTTAACATAAAATTGATGGATCTGTGGTAGTTGAAGGTATTAAATCAACAAACTCAAAGTTTTCTTGATAATCCTTGATATATTATAAATATTACAAAATTCTTATTTCTTATATCTTGCGCTATATAAACTTTAATAAAGGAGATTAGAATTATTATTACGTAATCTATTAATTTTTACTTTGCTCATTGTTTTAGAGCACTATTAAGAAACAACTGATGGTATAAGTTTTACAAAAACATAAAACAAATATTTAATTAAGCTTAACTGAATTTTTTAGTACTGTGCAATATAATACATAAACTATAAAAGGGAAGCTATGTGAGATAGTTATTATATAAATTTTCTTTTTTCCAATTCGTAAAACATAGTTTGCATCGTAAGTGTTACATGATGTTAAATGTTTTTTTCTACAATGATACTACATTGTAGAAAAAAACATTTAACAAATCAAAAGTACATTATTAAATGATAGCTCACGTGATGTATCAATTTATGTTCTTAAAGGCCTCTCTAAGCAGTCATTTTAAACTACACGAAAAGGCCTAAAATGAATATACTACGAATAAAATAGAAGCTTATAATTTAAATCTAAGAAATAATAAATTTAAAAGAATCAATTCAAAAGTTTTCAAAAGTAATCATGATTACTTAATTAACATTATTTATTTTCTTGTAGAAACTGTATGTAAACAACGTATGAAAAAGTTTTGACGTAAAATGATAACAGAAAATTAGTTAAAAACTTGTATATAGCTATTGTTATAATTTGAATAAAAATTTTTAATTCAAATCAACTGATGTAGAAAAACATTTTGACGGATTTTTTCTACTTACTTAATCACCTTTCACTTTTTTCATTATAGAAAATAGAAATAAAGTAACCATTTGTGATGCTTGTATGTACCACAATATTATGAAAATGCAAGCTTATTATTAAAATCTTATGTTAAAAATAATTCTAATGAATCTTTCAAAAATTTATGCAACACTATTCGACTAGCGGACATAGAAGCTCTTATTTTCTAATACATCTTTCACACTAGACGACTTTTATCGTAGAATAAAAAGTCGTCCGTTATTTTATTGTGTGAAGAAATTAAGAAACCACTCATTAGACTGCTCTCTTTCACACTGAAAAACGATATTAAGAAACCACTCATTAGACTGCTCTCTTTCACACTGAAAAACGATATTAAGAAACCACTCATTAGACTGCTCTCTTTCACACTGAAAAACGATATTAAGAAACCACTCATTAGACTGCTCTCTTTCACACTGAAAAACGATATTAAGAAACCACTCATTAGACTGCTCTCTTTCACACTGAAAAACGATATTAAGAAACCACTCATTAAACTGCTCGCTTTCACACTGAAAAACGATATTAAGAAACCACTCATTAGACTGCTCTCTTTCACACTGAAAAACGATATTAAGAAACCACTCATTAGACTGCTCTCTTTCACACTGAAAAACGATATTTTATCGGGGATAAGTCTATTGTGTGGTTTTTTAATAACTTCTCACAATAAAATATTGGACGACTGTTTATTGTACGATAAAAGTCGCCTAGTGTGAAAGAGGTTTAAGACATTACAAATCTACTTTTTGTATTTCTATTTCTCTTAAATATATTGTTTCTAAAATATTGTTCACATTTATGGCACTACAAAATCTTTGGGTCTTGAAAAAGTTGAGGTTATTAGGCTTCTTCCTATTTAATCTAGGATACAAATCTCTTGAAGTGTACCTATTCCACATATGTGTTTCATCCTATCATCTCAACTAACATAATGATTCTGTACAGGAAAAGAGCAAAAACCACCTGCCGAACAGGGGACTGTCCGTGGTTTTAGGGAAAAGGGGTGCTGGAAGCAAGAAAGATCTCCTTGAGATTTATGTATGATTTCGGTTTTTTGCTTTTAAGTCAATTCTTTCTACATGTCTGGATATAACGTAAATTGTTTGTAAATTTTATCTTGGCCAATTTGGATACCTGTCACTTTTAAATTATAAAATAATTATTAATTTTCTGGGAAAAAATTATATCGTTGAGATCAATGAATGAAGCAGCTGAAATAATACAGTGTTAAAAATAATTCTGGTTTAACACTCTTTTATAAAAAAGGTGTGTGTGAAATAATTTATAAATACTAGCCTTAAAGAAAATATTAGTTAATTAAAAAACAAAATTCATTTTTATAAAAGTATAAATTTTTGAAAATTTACATTTTACGAAAACAAATACAAAATTATGCATATTTATAAAACAAAAGAAGAGTAATATTTACTATAAAATGCACGGCATAATTTCTCTTTTTTCTTTAATTTAAAGATAATAAATTAACTTAGACATGTGAATTAAATTATTTTCCCTACCTAAAGTGTAATAAACCACACAATTGTTCTTATAAAATCTCAATAGATTTATAACCCTTAGTTAAGTAGAAATAACTGTTTATTCCATGTTTTTATTTCTAAAAAATAATTTCTAAAAAAAAAAAGAAAATTGTCATTATGATAAAAAATTAAAGCAAAGTGAAAACTTATATTTCTAACTTATAAAAGAAGTATTCTAAGAAACTGTAAATCAATTTTTTTTAACCTAATGCTAAAATTATCCTTAAGGTCAAAAAACCAAATCGAAATGAAATCTTATATTTTGAATTTATAAAGGAAGTGATTTGAAAATATTGAGTATAAGTTCAGAAATGTTTAAATATTTAGCAAATATACTGTGATCGTAAAATCTTACAGATTTAAATTATCTCAATCAAATACACTGAGAAAACTTTTTGTAAAATATGATGTACTGATACCGAAACAACTTTTAAATAATTAAAAGAAATTTCAGAACAAAACTAATTTTTTTCTGAAATTGAACTAGGTTTTTTACAGTATCGATGATTAAAGACGGTTTGGAAGCGTTATAAATTTTGAGTGATTGTCTAGGTCATAATACAAAACAAATTTAGAAATATTTCTGAAAATAGCTGAAAATGTTACCATTAATAAGTATTTAAGATATTCCCCAAAGATTTGACGCAAAAAAGTACCAAAGATAAATAACTTCTTCTATACAATATTTAAAAAGAATTATTATTAAATACTGGTTTATATATATTGTACCAAGTTTCGGGGTTCGTGTCGATTGAGAGTTGAATTAAACAGCCACTCAATGAACACAAGACTTTTATTCGTAAAAATTGCACTATATATACCAGGTGTAACATTCACAATTATACAGCTGCAATTCGTCAGATACAATAAATAAGAGCTTCCAATCACAGGTCTCAAATACCTCAGACAGAGAACATCTTCTCCAGACTAGCAGTCACGACTAATCGTCTTCCCTCACTGTCTTTACAAAACTGCCTTCTATGTCGGGTTGCGGTATTTATACTTGACTTGGAGGGGAAATCTACCAGTTTCGACAAGGTTCTGGAAGTTTCCAGGCTATCTCTCTAAATATTGGTCTTAGAGCTTAGGGGATGAATGTTTCTATATATATCTATTTCTCACCAAATCGCAAAGAATCTCGCCAAAACACCAAATCATTAAAAAACCCGCTTTTTACGTATAGCACGTCTAAATATCCTAAGACGTCAGTATTTCTGATCTGTCTGAGATATTTTAAGACATATACAATAATCATTTATAAATTTGTAACAATATATATATATATATATATGAATTCTTACCTCTTAAAGAACTGACCTTATAAGTAATTTCAGTTTCATATAATAATAAGCATAAATGATAAAATTCCCTAAAACACACATATATCATTTCAACAAACTCATATAATAGTTTTCTGTTAGAATATCTGAATACTGAAATAATTTTATCCTGTGCAATATATTTCACGAAAAAAGTTTATCTAGATAATTAATCATAATTAATAAAATTTCATAATATTCTTGGACTAGTTCAATTTAATATTAATCTTGCATTCTTATGACATAGTTTATGAAATAATTATTCTTGTACTGAAACATTTATCTTATTTTTTTTTTTTTTTAAATTAAGTAAGGCAAAGAAACAAAATCATATTTTTAATGCTAAAGATAACCATTTCTGTTATCTTCTGGCGGAAGCACTTTCGAATCATCTGAGGAAATTAATTAATTTTATAATAACGTTATAAAATTAAATACTAATTTTGTTATTATTTATGAAGTATTTTTGATAAACTGTTAAATTAATTTTTAATGTGACTATTATTTTATTAATAGCATCAAGAGACAAAAGTGTTTTATAACCAGTGTAATTGAAAGAATTTATCATATTTTTAACCCAACAATATCTTATGTTTAAAATGATTATCATTTTCTATAAAGAAGGCACATTACTAATTCTTTTATTTTCTTGAAAAACTAAAAAAATTAAGTTAACTTTGTCATTTTTTATTTCAATATATGAAATTTAAAGTAATATGAAATCAATAGAAATTTTATTCATTGAGGATTAATTTTATTTATCATAATTTTTTGATTTGAATATATTTATTATTTTTAAAGCATTTAAATAAAATTTTGTCTATAAAGTATTTAAATATGTAGCGTTATAAATCTTTTACAATATTATCAAAAGGGAGGAAATGTTAGCAAAACGAATAAATCTAAAGCCTAAAATAAAGCATATTTTATCTAAGTTAATCATAAATCCAACTAGTATTCTGTGTTTAAAAGTACATGCCAGTATTCCTTATATTAGGTCTACCGGAAAGCTCTGTCCGTTTTTAGAATAAAAAAAAGGAATCCATTTTTCATACCTGGAATAAACTTTATTGAATAATATAATTTCCATCATTATTTATGACTTCTTGTCAGCGTGATGTAAATTTATATATTCCATTTAAAAAAATATCTTATCTCTAGAGGCCAAACATTGAACCAGCGCTTGTTTGATATTTTCTTCGTTCATGAAATTTTTGGCCCTGCAATTAATTATACAAGTACAGAAACAAGTGGTGCTTAGTGAGTGATAAATCTGGGAAATATAATGTAGCGGATAAAATTTCCTAGCCTTTTTCTGCAATCTTTTGGAAAACTCTTTACTTGGCCTCTTTCTTCAACAAGTCTTTTTTGAAACACATTTGGCGTCTTTTCTTGAATTGCTTCTTTTAAATTATCCAGTTTCTGACAAAAAGCTTTCAAATTGATCTTTTCATTCCATGTTTAATGCTCACAATGCATTGGTCCTCAAATATATACCCATATACCCAACAATATCTTATTCAGAGCAAAATTGTTTTTATAGTTATAAGGGTTAGGTGGTAAAATCCTAGGAGAGCCTTCACCCTTGGTAACAAACTGAAAAAAATAAAACGCCATGTCAGAATGAAATTATAAAAATTTCGTTTATCATATATAGTTTATCGAAGAAGGGTTATCACGATTGGCACAAACCACAATTATCGCCAACCAAAATCATTCGCGCATAGTGTGTGGGCTCAGCTAGGATACAACCGAGCTAGGTTTTCACACAATAAACCATTGTTACGATGTTTTCGTAAGTAATCCGCCTTTCATTTCCACTTATCATCCGGTACAAGAAATATTCAATTTTGTTCCGAAAAAGCAGAGATAGAGACATAGTCATATGATGGCTCAATCATCAAATAATTTTGACTTAATGCATGGAGCATTCATTTTGAATGTTTCCACACCAATCCGATCTTTCAAATATGGTCCAAAATAGTTTGCCAAACTGAATTAAGCTTTCTCCCATACCGGATGTTGTCAGAAAAAGATCTTGTTTAACATGGTTGTAAGCACTTTTGTCATCGGTAGACCTAATACGTGTTAGGGATCTATATATGCTCACAATAGTTAATAATACTGAAATATAGATTGATATTAACTCCTTATATGACTTCATTTACTTCTTTAGTAGATTTCAGCCTCTAAAATTCAAACAATATTCAAAAATATTCATTAACTTTAGAATTACCAATTTTGAGAAATGAATGTATTAATGTCCTTATATTATTTTCAATTGAGTGTTTTACAAGATAAAACTGATTACTATCATTTACATGTAAATTATAAAATACATATTATATTTTTCAGAAATTTATGGAACACATTCTATGAAAAATGTAAATTTAGGAAAACTAAAGTTTCAGAAAAACACAAGCATTTTTATTAAACAAATATTAATATGCTTTATTTTTTTTTAAAAATCTTTCTGAAATTCTAATCTAAATCAGTTCTATAAAATTAATAAATATAGAGCTTCCTTGTTTGAGTTAGGAGGTTTAAACTATTATTTTAAGGAAGAAACGACTCAATCAATAAAGGAGAGTATAAATTATATTATTTTCATTTTTCAAAATTGAACAACATATTTAAATGACTAAATTGTAATGATTAACTTAAAATATTTCTTCTCTTAGAAATATTAAGTAAAATGTTTATTAGTTTTAAGCATTTTATTAGTCTGTAAATATATTCTATTAGTTTTATTCTAACACGAATAAATCAAAGTTTTTAAAAATCAAAAACAGCATAGTTCTCAATTAATTGGAATCATAGGAGTAACAAAAATAAAACTTTGCTTGAAAGTTTCAAAAATACTTGCATTAAAACAGGAAATTATAATAAAATTCTAGGTTGTACATCATTGGAAAAGAAATAGTAACACAATTTATGATTAATTTTATCTATTTTGTTATGAAATATAGCCAAGTAAATAACAATTTGGATATATACTATTAAATAGTAATTTTGTTTCTCAAATAGAGTTTTAGCTTAAGGCGTTTAAGTTCATCAAAATTTTTCAACATTCATTTTCCTCATTCAAAGTTTTTTCCAAACTTAATAGGGTTTATTATTGCATTTTAAACTGAATAATTACATTTCATCAAAAAAAAAAATACTTAAATTGTTATTTGCGAAAATTTAATAACTTTTCAGGGAAATACTTTTTTAAGAATAAAATAAATCAAATATTTCTGATTATATGATACTTTTATGTGTTATTATTTTACTTCGTACAACATATTACAACTATACAACTTAAAACTTCAATATTGGAGTTTCTCTTGAATGCAGTGACTGAATTTATTGAGAAAAAATGTTTTTCTGTTAAAAGTTCTTAGAATATTTTTCAAGTGATAAATTGGTTAGCCTAAAATGTGCTACATTCAATTAATTTTTCTTACACTTTGTGTAAAAGTAAGTGTAGTTTATTATAAATTTTTAATTTATATTCTAATATTATATATTTAAGTTTTTGCCTCTTCACATTAAAAAGTAATTTGTAGTATAATCAATATTAATCATCATTAAATATATCCATTTATTTAATATGAGAGATTTTAATAAATTTTTGTTTAAAATTTACTAAGAGACTCTATTTATATTTTAAACAAAATATTAAATTATGTATCATTATACTTACCTTAAAAGTATTTTTGCAAGGTGTTAAGCATAATTACAAACAACATATTTTTTATATTCAATATGAAATTATTGAAAAATAATGGTGTAGAAAGGTAGCACAATTAATTTTAATTTTAAAAACTCCCTTGCCAAACTTCAAAATGGTTTGTCCACACAGAATTATAATTCAATGAAAAATGTTACGCTCTTAATCTAATGGAATAATTTTTTTACAACGAACATAAGAAAAATGCATACTTTTAAATTTTACTTTGATATTTTTTCTTTAATGTACAGTTACTGAATATTAAATGATGTTGTTGAACCTAATTTTTCAAAGTCTTGAAATTCATGTTAATATAATCTAGTGTACAAAATTAAAGTTTTTTTAGATAACTTCAATAATTATAATAAAGATATTAATAAAGATAAAATATATTGATACAATGCACAAAATAATCCTTTGATAATAGTAATAAACGTGCAGTTTTGTGTGGAAAAATCATATATTTTCAATCATATATTCTGTAAGCATGACTACTTTCTACAAATTATACTGTTAATCAGTTTGAGAAGTTCAATAAATACCCATTCATTCAGTTAAAGGCCACCCAACTTGTCTAGTGATCAGCGTGTCTGACTGTGGATAGGGAGGTCCTGGGTTCGAATTCCAGTTCGGACATGGATGTATTTTTTTCTAAGTCTATTCTATCTTTGTCCTTTCATTGTGTGAATGGTTGCCCACCTTACAAACGGGTACCTATGGCATGTGGTGCACTGAGGAAGTCTGACTACACCAAATTGTGGCTCAGTTGGAAAAATGGAGCAGCGCATCCCATAATGTCAGCTTAGCTGGCACAAAACAACAGCATTAATGGGGAAATCTTCATAGGTAATACGGCGCATTCATTTGCAACAAGGAAAGTGATAGTGGGGACCAGGGAAGGCCCTACTCGTTCTGATAGATAGGTATAATGAGGAAAGCAGAAAACACGACTTCAATTACCGTTGTTATTCAATAACCTGTCACAATTTCATTCTTTAATGGCTGAAATCAAATTCTGAAACTGTCATTGCTAGAAGCGTTGTTCTACTATTAAGTCATGGAAAGCCTTCAAATTATTTTTAAGTTGAAATTTAAAAAGGAATTTTCGGTTATATGTCGTAATTGCAAAATAACATTTAAATATCGCTTCCCTTAAATCATCGGTGCATTATGCAGGTTTATAATTAGTAATCAAGATAAAAGCGTTAATCAGTGAATGAATAAAATACGGATTGAAAGCGATAAAAATCTTGGAATGAATATTAAAAACATAAATTAACAACGATTATATTAACAGATGTAAGGAGAGAAGATAAACGCGTGAGTGAAGTTTTGCAACCCACAATATACTACACTACTGGCCATTAAAATTGCTACACCAAGAAGGCGACATGCTACAGACGTGAAATTTATACGAAAGGAAGAAAGTGCTGTGATATGCAAATGGATTAGCTTTTCAGCGCATTCAGACAAAGAAGGCGCCAGTAGCGACACCTACATTGTGTTTAAATGAGGAAATTGTTCAGCCGGTTCTTCATACACAGATTGCATTTGAACGTTGTTGCCTGGGGAAAAGTTGTTGTGATACCTCGTGTAAGACATGGATGTACTGTCTCTCTCTATTTATCCTGTTTTTGTCCTTTTCTTGTTTGAATTTGTTGTGAATGGTTGCCTATCCTATAAATGGGTACCTATCACATGTATGTACTGAGGAATTCGGACTCCACACTTATAAATATGGTTCAGTTGGAAATGTGGAGCAGTGCACTCCATATTGCCAGCCTAGCTGGCACACGACAGAAACAACATTCAGTTAAGGACTTTTTAGGTTCAAGATAATTCTAAATAATGCAAGTTATTGCAAACACATTTCCAATGTATACTTTAAGGTTGCGATCAAAGGATGTTTCTGGTTATTCCCTCAAATAGATATCTTACGTTTAGGTAAATCGTAAAATTAATTTCCAATTGTTTTCTATTGAAATGTAATCAAGAATAACTGCATTAAATAAATTACAGATATAGAACTAAATGAAAAAACTAAAAAGCTCTTTATTACATGTCTCACTAATAAAAAATTTTTTTGTGGATATGCATTGTAGTACCATATTCAGGTACATTTATTCGGATCCTTAAACCTATAATGGATGTTTTTTTTTGTCCTTGAAGAGCAGGTTCCAGCTTCTGTCTATACGAAACCTTTATGTTGGATGCATCAATGTACAAATTGATTGTCCATTGATCCATGTTCCAAATTCAATGATTTTTGTACTCACCCACCATGCTTAACGGTTTTTGGTATTCGTAAAGTTAAGTAAGGTTTCTTTGCAAGGAGACTTTTCGTGGGAAGTCTTTTGGAAACAGCAAAACGTTTTGAAATTCAGTTTCTCGTGATAGCACAGACGATACAAGAAAATTAAGAGTTTTAACATGCCTGTTACTACTCACTGAAATGGACAATTAATGATTTACTTTTGATGTTTTAGCTTTTGCATAATCTTTCTTTCATTGATCCTAAAACGGTATCCAAAATTAGGATTTGATTTTTAGTTTTATATTGAGCTTCACAAGTAGGAAATTGAGGCTTGTATCTTCAGACTGGTTCATAAATTATTAATTTAATTCAAAATATAATCATTAGAGATTTGTTCCCAAATTTTTTAAATTTCTAAAACTTTATTTATCATTAACTAAATCAATTTTAAATTTGAATTTAATAATATTACTGAGAAAGAATTGAATCAATGATGTGTATAAGGGAACAAAATATGTTTTGCTATTGAGTTTCTAAGCATTACGAACTTTGTCTTTCCATAACTTCCAACGTATTCTATATCCTTTGTTTCGAAGCACTGACTTTCATTTAATTATTTAGCTAAGATTTGTTCAAATTATCTTAATTTTGAACAGGAATACATTTGTCGTACTACATTTATTTTTAACTGGCGTATACATTTACATTTAACATTTTTTCACAATTCTATTGTTTTTTCAAGCAAATTCTATTATAAATTTAATTTTCCTTTAATCTGTCCAAAATACTAAAAGTCAAATGTTCATACGCTAAATTATCTTCTATTTTTTTTTTTTTTATCTATTTTCAATAAAACAGTTATAAATATTTTTAGTCTAAATTTTAAAGCTATCATATTTAACTCAAATTATGTTTTGCTCGGTTCATGTTTAATAAAAGAAACTTATTCAAAACCTTAAGTTTTCCATTTCATGAAAAGAAGATTATAAAATAGAAATAATATAAAGATAACAATTAATTTTTATCTAAATAGTGTTTATATATAACTTTTCAATAAATAATATTATGAAATTTAATGTAATATATGGATCATGATTTCGAGTTACTAAATGTAAGAATAACAGTTAATTGTATTTAAATATTTTTGCTTAACTTTTAAAATTATACTATTAATAAATTAAAGGGCATAAATTAAAAATCAACAATATTTATTTATTTTTTTTTTGAATGATATCACTTTGTTTTCATATATCATGTCTGAAATGGCATCACTTTTCAAATGCTTTGTTTTACAATAAATATAATTTCCCTATAAATATTTGTTACCTCCAATTAAGTATTTTTTATAAAAATGCCAATAAAAATCT
Organism: Latrodectus elegans; assembly: GCA_030067965.1. NCBI lineage: Eukaryota > Metazoa > Arthropoda > Arachnida > Araneae > Theridiidae > Latrodectus > Latrodectus elegans. The sequence goes on from CM057821.1 coordinate 47,505,840, forward strand.
GGATATATGAGCAAACTAAAATGTCAAATTTTAATTTCTATCAAATTCTTGTGCTCAAGTTTCAAATATATTTTATGTATTTTACTTAAAAAAGTCATCAATTATCATTTAATTGATGATTTTTCTTTTCCTATAAAGTAAATTTACAAAATTTACTAAAATGTAATTTTCCTTTGGTTTATTCAGTGATTGTAGTATGATATATTTTATTTTAATGGATCACATGATTTTAATCATACAATTCTCTCTTTCAATTTACCTTTATAACGTATACAGCTTGATATTTTTCAGTTAATTAAATATCGACATTAATGTTTGTATTTACCTCTTAATTTTACTCATTCAGTAGTGAATACAAACACATGAGTAATTATTTTCTTCTGTATTTGTATTTACTTTTAGAAGTTTACTGTTTATATTTACTTCTCATAGAAAGAAAATAAATGACTAACATTCTTAAAATTAAATATATAAAGCTAAGAAAAATCGACTTGCTTGATAATCAACTCCTAACTATTAATCATTTCTAAATTACCGTGCGATGTAAATAATGTCACCGGTAAACGTTGGCAATTTTATTTTTATATTGAGAATTAGATAAATAAATACTTATTTAAGCAAATTAATTAAAGCATTTTAATCAAAATTGTAAATATTTTCCAGTTGGAAAGAATAGCTTTTGAAACTAATCTTTTTGCTTTAAGGGAAATATAGTCTTCTTTATTCTCAATGGTTTTTGTTAAAAATTAAGTTATGGAGTAAGCTCAAATATTTGATTAAAGAAAATATCTTACTATCAAAATTATTTTCTGATTAATATTTAAAAGAGCATAATTTAAATATATTTAATATTTAAAAGTAAAGGCAAAAAATATTAAGTTATTTCGGCAATATTAGCTTTTTTGTAAATTTAAATTAATTTATTCGATACATATAGCTATTACTATTTTTATAATTATTTTTTCCATCGAATTCCATACTATGTTTTATTTTGATATTTATTTTATTTATTTCTTAAACTTTTTTTTTATGTAAATAACTTGTTTCCAATTGATCAAAATATTTTTATTATTTTTTCCTTTAAAGATAATTTAGAAAAGTTACTAAAATACCACTTGCATTAATTAAAAAAAAGCAAAATTCTTACCAAAAATATTTTAAGTTTAATATAAAATTTTTCCATTTTTTTTTAAGTTTCAAGTCTTGTCTTTTCAAATTCAAATTTTCATTATTATTTTAGTATAAAAGTATGTTTAATTTGCAGTTGTATTTATTAAATCTTTTAAGATATTTTCTATATTATATCTTTATCTTGGTTTTACACACATCATATTTCAAATTATGCCTCTAAAGAAAGACCATGAAGGTGTAAGAAATAAAAAAAAAATGAGGAGAATTACAATCACAGTCACAAAGAGCAATTATATACATCCCTCCTCAGCCTATATAATAGGATTTAATAAATAAAAACATTATTCTGATACTAATAATCTATGTGACAGTGTTTGAGATTTTAGATATTAAAGTATTAAATTAAACTTGTACTATTTTACTTAATGTTTTCGAAATTTAAAGATGAATGACTTTTAAATTTCTTAGTGTAACTGTATGGAATTGTATTTGAAGCTGTGTATGAAAACTTAACTGTTGTATTTAACACTAAAATACATAAGAAAACCAAATATATGATAAAAATTTTAATAATAATTACTATACAGTGTAAATTTTATTTATAACAACAGGGTTGAATAATTGTTTATAAAACACCATTTTTCACCAAGTGCATAAAATTCTTCGAGCATTCCCAAAGAAGAAAAAAGAAGATGTATACCCAGTCAGTCAAAAATACAATATGTGAAAATAATCGTGTAAATACATTTTTATTCATTAATTAATATTAATATTTGGTTTTACTGTAAACTCTATTTTAGAAAGAATTAGGAGAGACAAATAAATATAAATTCTCTCATGAATTTGCGGAATTTATATTTTGAAATTTACTCACAGATGAAGAAGCAATGCAATTCGTGCATTTAAGCAACAGATAATCAGTACTGCATTTCAGTTTTGGAAGTAGAATAATGCACTTATTACTACAGATAAAAAGGGAAATAAATGTTAAAATGTAGATTCTGTTATTGAAAATTGTTTTTATTTTTATCAACTGAGAAATTTAAGCATCAAGAATAATAATAAGTTGTGATTGGTATTGCTTAACAAAATAAATGAAAATAATTCCAAGATTGGCATTGCCCTCATTAATGAAGTAACATTTAAATGTCTATCATTTTAGCAGTTAACTCGACGAACCAGTTTCAATATTCCTGGGATACGTGGATTTATTATTACGTGGGAAGAACTGTAAAATGCATGATCAACGTAAAATAAAAAAAAATAATAAAAAAAAAGCATTGCTCTCTCAATTCTTGTGTAGGAGTATTTGCAGGTAACTTATGTCTACAGTAAATTAATTTTTAAAGTGGATTAAGGAATGAGACAAATTTGTGAAATCATCTTGTAAACGTCAATTGAAAAAACTGTAACACATGTAGTATTCAGTAACAAGCTTCACAGCAATAAAGTTTGGCGTGTTGAAATCCTTCTTTTTGTTGTGAATCAAGAATATTTAAAGTACAACATTTTTAAGAAACCACAACCAGTAGAGCCTTGTTCGTATAAAATTAATATTATACGTAGTTGCTTACCTTCTTTTGGTGCTTACCTTCTTTTGGCTCCTAGTTTTGGGCCATGGAAATTACATCTTACATCCTACATCATAACACGCTGTTTTAAGAACTGGGATTACATTGTCATGACTATTGCGCAAGACAAAAAAGGATGTGCTTGGTGTGTTGGTAGAAACCTCAATCCTATTAGTAAGATACAGTCTTTTTCCTTATATGGAATATGACCCCAACAATTCCTGCCACATCTTAGCTTATATTGGTTGCCAGCTTCTCTCCAGCCCTGCAACATTAATTCATAGTTTAAAAAAGCAAAGATTCATGGACGTGACCTTGATGCTTCTATTGAAAAAGTGGTATAACAAACAACAGCAACAACATATGCGGTTTACTTTAAGAATCATTGACAAAACATAAAATTTGGATATAGAAATGCATTTTCGAACAAGTATTCTTGAGAAATTATGAGAAATTTTCTTATTCTAATTATGTTTCTCCCACTTTAATATATTGTTATAACTATATTACGAAAGCTATACTTCAAATAATATAGCAGTAATATATAATAACAAACTGTATTTGTATACCATTGATGTATAAAAGATTTTAAGAGTTATTTGTTGAAAAGTACAAGCTCAAATTAAAGGGAAAATTTTTCTAAATCTGTTTCAAATATATATTTTTTATTTTGAATAAATATATTAAAATGTTTCACACTTTTTCATTGTCAAAAAGAACAAATTATTCTATTGTTTATCGATTTTCTTTCGATCTTATTTCCATAAGCTAAGAACAAATCTTTTCAATGAACATTCTTATTTAGTTTTCTAGCCCTTCCCAGAGTTACAGTTCCCAATATTAGTATAGAAAAACTTTAAAATGTTTCATAACTGCATCTGGAAAGAATAATATAATATTGGTATCTCACTTTTAATTTTAAAAATATTCTAATTTGAAAGGGAAATGAATATGCTTAAACATATATAATTAAAGTGTTTATTCTATGCTTTGATTTTTAGTCCTACTCATTATAAATCTTTACTGGAAAATTCTGTAAAATGCTTATTACTAAACATGCACTTAGTTCTTAAGATTATTCACACGGTAAGAATAGTTTGGAAAGAATTCTAAAGAGATTTCGGTACATACATTTGGATTTGTAAATTAACTGTTCTCTTAGGAAGTCATTGAGAAAAGGTACATATGTAAGAAATTTTCCTTGACATTATGTACAGAAAAAAATAACTATAATAATTCATGAATAAGGCTAATTATCATGGAAATTGCATAGCGGTTATAAGCTCTTGCACAAATTAAAAATCATTAACTAATTCGAGAAATAATAATTTTTATCTAAAACTATATAAGGTTTTCTGCAATGACTGTAAATCAAACATTACATCATAGAGATATGTATTTGTCCACTGCATTTACTTTATGAATCGGTGTTTTGTTACAAAAGAATATTTATTTTGTACAATCACGTTAAGTTTTGCTGATAGTATTTTGGTGGAATGGAAGAGGAATGTAACATCAAAATATTACTGATATAGTAATCCTTTGGTTAACTATCTAAAATTGCTTTATTCTCTCTGAAATCATATGGAGAACAATACATGTAATCGTGTGGTTAAAATGTTCTTTCACACACCAGACATATGAGACACAATTAACGTTTAAATGATATTTATTTATAGTGCTAATAATCCTACAACACACTAGGGAAATTGAAAATCATGCTCATAGATTTTCACCATCCCCTTCGAAACATCTTTACCAAGTTTCACATAGGGAATTGATGGAAGTTTCCTCTTAAATTAGGCTAACCATCTACACTGGACACCCAAATTGCAACATCAAATAAGGCAAGAGATCTCAACAAAATTTATTTTGTAGATAAGGTGCTGATTAGACCAATTCTAATCATTTGCATATCACACCTCCACTAATGCATGTTGTAAATTTCATGTTATTTGCTTCCATCTTTTAGGGTGTTGCATTCACGGTGACGAGCAGTGTAGTTATTCAAATTACAATGATTGCAAGTAATGCTGAATATCAATGCATTAGCTTTATGTCATATAAGATAAAGTCATGAAGGTGCTTTTGGGAATGCCTTGTTTTTTAAGGTTTCCACAACAATATTTTAGCAGATCAGTAAATCATCATTGTAACATTTACTATGGAGGATAAAGTTAATGTTTTACAAATAATTTATCGGTGTGTACATTAAAATATTGGTCTGCAAGTATGCAATAATTTTGCACACATATATGAATATTCGTAATATATATACGTAATTAATAGTACATTTTTATAAAATTAATCAACAACTAAATTAAAAATAATAATATATTTATAAAATTAGTCAAAAATCAAATTGAGAATAATAATTAAATACTATATGGAGAATAATGCATTGAAAATACCAAATGGGGAATAATTATAATATATTTATAAAATTAGTCAAAAACCAAATTGAGGAGAAACAAATACTAGATGGAGAATAATACAATTGAAAATACGAAAGATAATAAATAGACGGAAACATGATAAAAATATTGTTTAAAATTGCAAAGAAAATAGAATAAATAAAAAAGGAACGAAAATGGAGCGAAATACCAAAACGGCCAGCTTCTTCAGGGGGTGTTGACCGTATTGGTACAAAGTATGGCTTTTCTGCATTGGCCCAAAATATATTCTTCAAAAAGCCAATACACTTCAAAGCCACACCACATATACCTACATATAGATATATATATATATATATATATATATATATATATATATATATATATATATATATATATATATATATATATATATATATATATATATATATATATATATATATATATATATATATATATATATATATATATATATATATATATATATATATATATATATATATATATATATATATATATATTTATACTAACATATATAAATTCATTAATTCATTATTATGCAAAATATAATTAATATATTGTGTCCACCTATCATTATAAATTTACATTATAAATATTATTACTTTATAAATTTACATGTAAAATAAATTATAACAACTCAGGCAATTTTCATATTGTTCGTAAAACCATTGTGATAAATTTATGTACTGCAACCCAAAATTATTTTTCTTTATTGTTATGCACTTTAATTTTATGATTTAGCATAGTGACAAGTTTAAAAGATATTTTCTTTTCGTGATTCCTAAAATATCAAATTAGAGATCTTACAGAAATATTTTTCTATTTCGATAAAAAGAGATTTCGGATAATATGTTTCATAAATTTATTTCTACCAAGTAGTTCAAGAAACTTGTAAATGTTTTCTTAAGTATTTTATCTTTTCTTACTAGAGAAGACGTATTTCAATCTGAAATTCGTCAGGTCTTTTTAGTATGTACAATTTGTCTGCAACAAAAGCTAATCATCATAAAATACCAAAATTTAATAACTAAATTTTTTTTAAAAAATTAGTGACATTACGAAACGAATTGTGATTTCAAATTATTACTTCATCTCCAAAATAATTTACTTAAGTTTGCTGGAAAGTTTTAGCATTAAATTTTTTAATGAAATGTACTTTTCTTCTAGAAAAACTTTTCCAAATAAAATCATATTTTTTAGCGAGTTAATTTTTTTCGATAATTTCTTGCCATGAAATCTGATTTTTATGTTGCACTATTTCAAACATTTTTATATAAACTCTCATTATTTATGTGTTTAAATATAAAATCTAATAAATTATGTTAAAAATATTGAATAAATATTAAATATTTCCTTTTTCGATTTTCAGCTGGTAACGTCCCTAACTTCAAAGCGATATGTTCAGAGTTCGATTCCTGGTTCTGGCATGGATGTTCCTCTCTATCTCCTTCTATGACTTTGTTTCTTTATCCTCTCTCATTTGGAGAAAAGATGGCATACCCACTACGTACATAACTGTGACAAATAATTACCACAACTTTCGCCACTTAAAGCGATGAATCTTAGTAATTTCTAAAAGTGACAGTCGGGCATTAAAAAACTATAAATGATAAATGAAAATTGTATATGTATTTTGTATTTGCTGAGTAAATCTCATAGTTATGTTCTTCTAAAAACATTTATGAATTATTTGTTAAGTAATTATCACAGTATAAATATTGATTAAAAAATTATGACAACAAGATAATTACTAAAAAAAATATACTGATGATTTAAAATATAAATAAAAGAAAATAGTGAAAATGTAAATAATAAGTAAGAAATGTTTAATAATATAAAGCTAAATACATAAAAATAATTGTAATTAATTTCTTATTAAAAGTTATAAAGTTCATTAGCGTAACAAAACTTAGGCACATGAAGAGCAATGTGATTAGCGTAGCATCGCATGTAATTATATTAAAAATAAAAAGTTGTGTTAAGGAAAATATTAGATATTTACAGCTTATTGCATATCTCTAATGATAAAATTTTGCTTTCAATAATTTTACTTTAGTCTTTACATTAAGTATTGAGAAGTCTCAAATGTTTAATGTAAAGTTCCAATCATAAATATTAATATATCATTAATTTTCAAACTATAATGTGCTGGTTAATTCATGATATATTAATATTTATAACAAAATTAATTATTAAAAATTTAATTTTTTTTTAAATAATTGAAACTTAAAATGCCTTTCTTGAAATTTATTTTTATCCTTTCATACAATCCGTACGTTTTCCGTATTTGATACTATCCATATTACAACAGATTATATGTTATATTTAATTTAAAATATTCTACTACCTTACCTTTTCTTGAAAATTTAATAAATTCGGATCTTTTTTAAAATGTAATTTCATATTTTCTCAGAAATGTTAGTATGAGGAAATTCTTATATGAAAACTTAATCCGAAATAAATCAATGGCTCCATATAACCTTCCTTATATTTTGTTCCTGTTTTTTTACTATTTTTGTTGCAAAAATCCTAATTTTCTTAATTTGTCGAGTGAGTCGAAAAATGTTAATATCTGAAATATATTAGAATGTGGTATATTACTGCCAGATTATGAGAAGAAATTATTAATAAAGGTTATTTCCTGTGAGTTTATTTTTGTATTATGACATTGTGCTGCGTTATTTCTTCTAATATTATAAGATTTATATGTATTTTATAAAATATATTATACACATTTTATAAATCATAAAAGGTATTCATGATAAGGATTTATATTAAATGGCTATATAAAAACTAAGGAAAATTATTTGAAAAATATTTTGATTCAGTTACATACATCACCATATTCCATGTTTATTTATACAATTAATCCATAATATATTATCATGTTACAAAATATGCCTGATATCGCGTTATGTGAAATAGATTTTCATTTGTTTCATTTATATTTTTTTAATAAATTCATTTTTAAAACGTGGCTACTTAAATCGAAATCAACAGTTACAACAAAAAATTTGAGGGAGAACTATTAAAATCCATCACGTACTAATTAAAATTCGAAATCAAGAATTATATGAAACAGAAGTAGAATATCTAAAAGAAAAAAAAGCTTGAGAAAAATATAATTTGTATCATAAATTTCGAAATAGACTAAATATATTATACTAATCACACATATCTCACACTCAGAAAAATAACCCTTGTAAACCTAATAACATTTTTAAATAGAATTATATTGGTTGTCATGTGTAGAATATGCAATTATGTGATTTGTAACTAAAATGTCATACTTTTAAACTGAAATAGAAATATTTGATTTTGAATACTTGGAAATTCAAACGAATCTGAAAAGAGAAGTACCTATCCTTAACATCAAATGTAGAATATATCATAAAATTTGTTTCCTGAAGTAATAACAGAAATTAATTAAATTATTTCAATGAATTCAAGAAGTACAGTAAAAATATTAGTACAAATGTAGAAGTACAATTAATAGTTTTGTTTTTGAGTGCGCTATTATTTTCGATTGTATAATTATTATAATATTTTATTAAATAGAATTATACTCAATTCAATAGATGAAATTTATTTTGTAGATAATTTCATTATAATCTTATTCAGTAATAAAATTAAGACATTTATTGAGCAAAAAATATTTATTTTGATTTTCTATTTCTTTCCTTTGAAATTGTTTAAAAAAGTGGCTGTTGAAAAAAAAATAATTTCCAATTATTCTTTCATTTTTAAGCAAACACTTCCAATGCTTCAATTCAAAAGAAGATAACTTCGATGACTTTCCTTTTTACTTTTCCGTATTTTCGAGAAACTTTTCAACAAATACCTTTCGTTCACTTTTCCCATTCCGTATTTCTTATCCTATTCTATTTCCAAATTTGAATAGTTTTTGAAAAAGCATCGGAATTTTTTTTTTTAAAAAATGAATAAATAAGAAAAACGAATTGGAAAATGTGAATGTCTTTTTTTAATTTAAAGTTACTTACTTTATATAAGAAATTATGAAACATTTAAATAGAAATTAACTTTTTCATTTATAAAAAATTATGCAAATGAAAATTGTTTACTTTTTATGAAAAACCATTCAAATAATTTATTTTGTTTTATATAGGTTTGTTTTATATTTTTGAAAATTTCAAGCAAACATTTCTGAAAACATAGGCAATATTTTAAAAGAACAAAATACCGCGTAAAAAATTTTTCAATATTTTTCATAATTTTCCGCAAATGAAAAGTGTAACTTTCTATGGAATAAATGCATGATATCTTGTGACCATATAACCATCGCTTTTCATTGAATGTAAATTTTTGCTCGCGAAAATATAGTTAATTATCGATATGATTTTATTAAAAGTCTTAAAATTTTACCAAATGCTAAAAAGAATATACAAGCAAAGAAATGAGTAAAAGAAATGCAATAGCAATTAAATACGTCACTGTGAGAATGAGTATGATTAAAAACTAAAATTTCTCTCTCTCCATAATTTTTAAAATATTGTAATAAACATATGTGTGTAAGTTCCTAAGTTCCCTAGTTAAGGCTTCTTGAAAATATTTTTTTAAGAAAACAATATTTTCATACTCTAAATATTTAAGTTTTTTTTTTCTTATTGTATGAAAAGCTTAAAAGCTACTATCTAAGTGAAAAACTTTTTCTTAAAATGCTAATTTACATATACTCTTCTGTAATATATTTGCCACTAATATTGAAGCTTAAACTGATAACTACACACGATTCTAGAAGTTAAATTAACTTAGAAGTATTTATTTTGATTATTTTTTATTCAAAAGGCATTCAATTTTTCAATATATATGTTCAACATTTTTAAACTTCAATACCCTTAATTCTCACTTGGGATTTCCTTCGAAAAGTGACACGCAAATTTAATGTCTCTCATTTTATTAGAAAAATTAGAGGTTATGATACAGGCAAGTATAATAAACATAAGATTCAATATATATGAATTTAAATTTGTGGGTAATTACTAATTTACAATGAGCATAATAGAACAAAAAAGAGCACCATTTGTATGCATACTAAAATAGTTCTTAAGTTATTAGCTACTTTTCATGAATATACATTATTTTAATACAATATGAGCATTTATTGAGCATGATAATGTGATAAAGTCTGATTAACTGTATTAGGCACCTAAAGTAATCATTTTCGTTTATATTTATCTGTTTAGTGACATTTCTTAAGAATAAAAGGAAACTCTCACTAATTTATTTAATCTTGTTTAAAAGGAAAAGTTCTAACACTGAAGATAGCTAAACATGGATATTTAAAAATGGTATCATTCAGACTAAGTTGAAAAGATAATGTACCAATTAAAAAAATAATTTGTATTGTCTTCTTCAGAACTGCACGTATGTGAAAAGACGGTTATAGCTAACTCGAACACATCACCAATTACCTTCCAAATATTTTTCAAGAACTTCATATTCGCTCTTGAAAGTGACAAAGCACTCTCTAATATATAAGATTAACAAAGAATTTCTTGAATGTGCATCAAAGTTACAATTCTACCACTCTGATTTGGATATAATCTACAGATTCATACGCTAAACTTATTTTGAGCATTGAACTTAGTAACATATCTTTGCATTTTATGATTGTTATGAAACTCGATCACAATGGGACATTTTTGCGACATAATAATTGTATTAGAATATTATTACTCAGCAAGAAGCTTGCAGGTGATTCAATTCTCAATTAATTTTTGAAACATTCTCAATAATTTCAATTATTGTATTTCACGCATCAGAATTATAAACAATTGTTTGTATAAGGAACTGAATCAAGGCGCATACGCTTATTGTTATGAAACAGGCAATTTTCTAATAAATAATGGTTCAGTTAGTCAACACTGATATAGTAATCCCTTGGTACATTGATATAGTTACTTTTTTATTAAACTTTTTATTTCAAGAAAAGTTTGGTAATGGAAAAATATTTGAATTAAACTTTAATTTATAGCTTTGTTTTCAAAACTAATAATCTCAGGGATTTCTTCTATATGAATTAAATTTCTTATTTCATCAGGTAGAATATTAAATAACAAGTTTGTATTAAAAAATATCCCTCTTTATCTTTTTTTACATAATTATACATTTTTTACCATTTTTATCAATGAAATGGAACAGATATTTTACAAAAAATTCATATTTAATCTGCAGAAATCTTTGTAAACGAATGAAATTCGACTATTCTGTGAAAAGTTTTTAGGAGTGTTTTAGTTTTATAAATAAAAGGTCACTTATAAATATAAAAATTTTAATGATAAATAAAAAGCTGGTAATGATTATTTGAGTTGGTTTGCTTAAATGTTATACTAAAAGTAAAATTTGAAAAGTAAAGCTGCCATTTCCAGACAGTTATGAATTCAACCCAATAATGAGTGAATGTGACCGATATAATATTTTTGCAGCAATACCTCAAACAATTTAAATATATATTTCTAATTAAAAAATACATAAGATGAAAAATATTTCACACTAACCAAACTATTGTATTATTATTTATGAAATAAAAAAATGAAGAAATTGATTGCCTTTGATTTTTTGCAAAAATAGTTTTATTTTGTAAAAATTTAAAAGCAGTTTATTTTTTAAGTAAAAAGTTAGAAAAATTCGATTAGAAATAGATAAACTCAGTTTTAGCAATGAACGTGCTCGCAAACATATAAATCGTATTTCCGTAGAAAATATATTTAAATATAAAAAGACACAGACAGACGGATAAATTTTATACTTATTGATGTATTAATATTATAAATTAATATTTGAAAATAAATTTATATGAATAGTAAGAAGTTTATAATATAAGATGCATACTAAACCAAGAAAGAAGTCATTTAACTCAGATGAATATACTATCAAAATATTTCAAATAAATTTCCAATGTAACAAAATATCAAAAAATACTTGCATCTATTATAAATATTATTATTGAATAAATAAGTGTGAAATTTTCCTTTAAGTTTAGATTTAAATATTGAAGTATTTTTAATTCATTCAGCTTTATTTACTTCGTTTATGATACTATAAGTGAAAACATATATAAATATACACGTATTAAAAATACAAATGCAAATACATGTATGTTATATAACTGATATTTTCAGGAATATTATAAGGCACTATGAATATGCTTGTAGGCATTAAATATTATGTCTTTTAAAAAAGATGTATCTTAAGAGGAGATGGTGAGTGATAATTTAATTTACAGCAAGGAGGGATGTTTCTTCAATTTATAACTTTCTTATTATGAGGAAAGAAATTGAGAATAATTTCAAAGGTAAATTTAAAGAAAGTAAAGATATAAAAAATACTATAGAGCTGATGTTTTGTTTTCAACAGATACTAATATTCTGAAAAGCATATTGATATTCAAACTTACATGTATAATATGTAATCATATTTGATGTGGAAATTTAAATCTGATGAAACATTTTAAATTGTAGCTGCTAATATTTAGTAAAATGTGTATTTCTTGGAATTTATTCTTTTATATTATTCAACTTTTTCAGACTGTTACTTGTTTTATTTTATAACAAAAGATTTCAGTTGAATTTGGTTTCACTGTCTCATTATCTCAAGAATATTCATCTCAACTATCTTTTTTTTTTATCACACATGGAAAATAAGACAGGTTTAAGATTTAACTCTTGCAAATACTCATGCCCAAAGTGGGATTTGGAACCAAGTACAGTTGAAGTGAATTCCAGTGGGCTACTTGTTTGCTCCGAGTTTTGAGATTTTGAGACTTTTCCATTGTCGATTTCAGAGTCAAAAATTCAAAATTTATTTTATTATTATTTTTTTTTAATTCCACTTTGTTTGTTTTGGCATATCAAAAGTAATTCTACTTTTAAATAAACTACTGAATGTTTACTAAATTAACATTGGAAAAAACAACTCAGTTTAACTTTCTCCAAAAAAATGAAAGATATCAATCAGATAGAGATGCGAAAATGAAAACGTGAATGTGGAAAGAAAGTGTATTTGATCCACTAAACTCAGATGATGTTATAAAATTTTTAGATACTTACTTTAGTTAAAAGGAAGGAATCAACTAGGCAGAAATGTTTTAGCATGAAACAATTATGAAAAATTTAAAAATTATAAAAATATTTTAAAAGCCGTTATCTTTAAAAAGTCCAACTTAAAATTACAGAAAAACGATAGGAACAAATTTATTTAGAAATATTTTATGATTCTAATATAAAAGATAGTGAATGTTATCTACTTGCTTAGTTACAGACTCTTTATGTTAATTTTTAACACATGATCTATTGACAACTTTAAATTGGTTTCTAATAACTTATTACGTCTTCATTAGAGAAAAATTTATGTTTACAAAATGAAAGCAGACTCTTATTCCAGTTATTTTATTGAAACCTAAAATACATTTTCACTTTAATTTTTTCAAACGCAGTGAAATCAGTTATAATTTGAACTTTAAAAACCCATTAAAAGCATATTTTAGATACATATGTAGCTATTTGTTTCGTAAAAATACTTACTCTCTATAATTTGTTAGTATGTTTGACTTTCATGTACACTCCCATTTACAGTCAAACTCAACAAGGCAATTTTAATTAAAAAATTATTTGACCGACCAATGTTATGTTTTATTTATGCTATAAATTGTATTTATTCTTTGAATTATATTGTAATTGTTTTATTAAATTTAAATTTTAGAAAATCTATACATAAATTTTAATCAAATTCAAAACAAATAAACTGAAGTTTTACTAATGACTTTAGCTGTCACTGAAGTGTGAATTAATATCTAAGATTAACACAATTCATGTATTTTTCAATTTAGTAACTGATATATGGTTAAAAAGTGTAAAAATATATTTTAAAGAAATATTATTCTTATATTTTCATAAGAAATGGAAGTAAAGCTTTAAATAAAGATTTGATTATTTTTGATTCCTGGTAAAAGACACCTCTTAGAATTTATAAAACAATTTACGTTCCTATTAAGCTTGTAGAATTTTTTTTTAATTTTTCGTCTTTTCACTACCGTCTCAGCATTAAAAACATCAAATTTTCGTTATTCCGTTTCCAAAAAGACTTCATCAACCATGGCATATTACAGAATTTATTTCTTTTTTTCCTTGATCGTCATATTTAATGAGTCCTTGGAATTCTTTGGATTGAAGATTTAAAAAAAAAAGATTCCAGCAATGGTTTTTTGATTATGCTGACTTTTTTTTCTTTTTATAATGCTGTTTAAATTCATATTTAACTTGCTTCGTGCTTACTGTTCTGCTTCCATTAAAGTTTCTTTGTGGAAAGTTTCCCCAGCTTCTAGGAATATTGAATAATTCAGCAATGCTTAATACTTTAAAAGAGACAATGATTCCGATATCGTTAAACATGGTACATTGTATCAAACCAACTTATTCAAGCTATTATTCATTTGAAATATAAGTAAGTGGTCATCATATTTTTCTAAAGAAAAAAAGCAGAAATTCCAATTAATTAAAAACAATACTTTCAAACTTAATTAAGTTTTAAAATGACTTTGAAAACTTGATACATTTTTTTTCATGGGATACTAAATGATATATTAAAATTAAGTAACATTATTTTTTTCAATGTCTTCGACAAATCTTCAATATTCATTGATAAATATCTCAAAACGTTTTCGTAAGGTTATTGTTTAAGATTAATAATTACTTAGGAAATAAAAAAAAAAACATTCATAATTAAATTTGTTTGCTCTAAGCCTTCATTGCTGCATAAAATATTCAATGATCATTTTTAAATTTTATTTGCTTTTCATAGATATACAACCACTATAACTGAATACTATACTTAATCCATAATGGCATTTGATTTAACATGCAAAGAAAAATGTTTATTTCCTAATTTTGTTAAAATGACAAAATTAATATATTCTGTATTTCCAAAATTAGGATATTCATCATACTGATCAACTTTAAACATTTATAAGAATATTCAGACTTCTACTACGTCATCTATATTTCTAACATTTAAGATTATTTAAAGGCATTTTTAGACGATTACTACAATAAAATTTATAGCACCATTCCTTACAAATTTAATAGAGATTAACATACAATAATTCTTCACAAATAACAACATTAACATGAAACAATTGTTTACTTATAACAACTTTAAAACTAAGAATTTTTCAAAAATTTAATCTCTGTTTTGATTATTTATTAAAAAGAATCCTTACTAAAATTTAGTGGAATGTCTCACTTGCATTAATAATATAGAAATAATTATCATTTTAAGAAATATGGGTGTTTTTTAATATCAATAAAATTTTATTCGTTGGTAAGGAATTTATTTTAAAGTGAATAAAAAATGTCATTCTTTTTAAAGCAGCTGTAATAGCAAAGTATCATTACCTGAATGATTTATTTTGTTTTTAACATTTTTAATTATCATATAATTAGTTTTCTATATTTACATAGATTATCGTTTTTGTTATTATACTTGAAATTTAAAAGATTATAAGGTCCGAATTTTTAACTTTTTATTTACTTAAAATGATTCAAATTACTCTCTTTAATTTGATACATAAAATTATAATCCTACAAAAATCTTAAGATATTAAGTATTATTCTAAGTTAAAAAAAAATATTTTCTTTCACCCCAAAAAATTGATGAATCATAAATAAATGATAACAATATTTTATTGCAATGAATATTTTCTTTTCTTTGTGCATGCTTCTCTCTATATATACTACTCTATGTTCACTCTATATACACTGCCCGACGTTAAAAACGTATCACCAAAAGAAATTGTTAGAAAGTGATGCAACTCAGCAAACAGAGATTGATAGCAACAAATAAGTGATTTGTATTTCGAAAGGAGACAAACTCATGGTAAAGGTGAAAGGGTACAGCTTCTGTTGATCAAAGATCAAGAACACCAGTGGTAGAAATCTGACTTGACTCCATCCACCTACTAGCCGTAGCTGGACATAGTGGGATGGCCTTCACGCCTAGGGTGACCCTACCAGGAGATAAACTCTGGACGTACTTCCCCCATCCCCTCCAACGCCACCCACCCCCCGCCACGATGGCATGGCATAGTAGGACTAGGGGGTAAGCTCTGTGGTCTTCAGGTCGGGATGTTGTTTCGCTTGAACAACACTTAAATCAGTCTTTGCAATCCATGATTAATTGTCGGACGACCACAAACTTGCCTTCAATACCTTGAAATCGGTAACCTCATTTTTTGTTACAGATAAACATTTCTATAACTACCAACCGCAGCTATTCATTGGGGGTATTCAGATACCTTATGATAAAAACTCCAAATACTTGGGTTTTATTGTGGATCCCGAGTTTCAATGTAATAGACACAATGACTCCCTGGTTGATAAGGGTAGAGGTCGTCTCAATACTATTAAGTATATCGCTGGCAGAGACTGGGGAGCCGACTCTGCCACCCTTAGATCTACTTACACTGCTCTCGTGAGACCAATATTGGAATATGGTTTTCAGGTATACTCCTGTGCTTCAACCAGTAATCTACAGAAACTTGAAAAAGTTCAGCTTAGTGCAGCCAGAGTAATTTCTGGTATGCGTAACAGTTGCCCGAACCAAATTCTTCTATATGAAACAAATATACATCCATTGGAAATAAGAAGGGAATATAATCTTGTAAAATACTTTGCCAAATTAACTAGCATTGGCACTCAAAATCGGACAGCTAAATTGTTACTTAATTGATAGAATCACCAAATATTGAAAAAGGACAATCCTTTTTTCAGGTCCTTACGATTGAGGCAATCAATCTCAACGTAGATCCACAATTCCTTTGCAGTCCGGTTAAACCAAATGTGGGCCTACCTAGAGTGTTTTTCCATACAGCCCTTCTCTCCGAAATAACCAAAAGCAACCACTTTCCAGAGTATTTGGAGCAATTGGCTTTAGAGATAATTAGCAATGTTCCTGCTGAAGATCTAAAGATCTACACGGATGGTAGCGGTGACGATCATCACCATGCCGGTAGTGGAATTACTATTTACCCTGCTGAAGTTCATGAATCAAGATCCATTAGAAACTCAAATTTTTGTTCTGTGTTTCGCAGTGAACTTCTTGCCTGTCAAACGGGTCTGGAAAATATCAAATAAAAAGCCACCTTTGATAAAATCTGGATCTTCACTGTCAGTCGAAGCTGTATTAAACACTTGAACAATTGAGATAGAGTAACGGACCAAGCTGGTGTTTCTATCCTTCGTATGTTTATTGCCCTATCTGCCTCCCACGACATCCATATTCAGTGGATACCTTCTCACGTTGGTCTATTTGGTAATGAACGTACTGACCAGTTGGCTAAGGATGGTACTTCCCTTTCAGCCTCTCCAGATTTGATCCTCACTTTTTCAAAATTATTTTCTCTCCGCAAAACTAATGTCAACCAAGTTTGGATTGTCCCTCCAAGTCACAACTGGTATCGACACAGGCGTCCTGGTGGAGCCCTTGGCATGCAAAGGTCTCGTGCAAAGTCCGATCACCATGCTCCTCGCAAACTCAACGATTACTTTCCAAGTAGCAATAATGGCGCGAATATTGTCCACTCTGCTGGGTTCTCGCCTTAAATCTTATCCTACATGCGCAGGAGATGTGCGTAAGTCTTCTAATTTGCATATCTCGGAAAGATGCGTCTACCTGAAATTTGCATAACTTTATGCCACACCTTCATGGTGTTGAATTTTCAATGTGGGATAATTTTTTATACTTCTATCGATGAGCAATTAAAGTTAAGAAATAAATTTTTTTTCAAATTTAATATAGGAAACACATTGACTTTCAATTAACTATGGAATTCAAAATTAAATTTATAATAAAAATAACAACTAAATAATGATCAATAAACATTTGTTTTTTGCACTGAATACTTTACCTTAGTTAAATTTCTTAAAAAAAATTAAAAGCTCATTGAAAATGAAAATAAAGGAAATATAAAATTAATAAATAATTATATTGTATTTCAAAATAATGAATATAACTTTAGTGGTTTAATTAATAATAAAAAAAATATAATTTCTACAGTGTATGAAAACAAATGCAACTGCGCAGTCATTTGTTTTTTTCTTTGTGACTTCATCAAGTCAATTGTAAAATGACACGCCTTTCAAAAGTCAGTATGAAATTGAATAATGGATATATTAACCATTTTTAAGCATCATTACATTTGTTACAAAATGTATTAATCTCTATCCTCATTCAATTAAAATCTTTTGGACGATTTAAAATTATATTATAATGAAAATCCAGATTATTTAATTATTGTAAACAAAAAGAATGTAATTATTCGGAGGGGAAAAAAAGAGAATTTTTTTAAAAAAATAAGCTGAATATTGAAACCAAATGCTTACAACTTTATGAAACAAAAGCATTTTTAGTTTGTTTATTAAATTTAAATTTCAGCTACATTTTATTGCTGAAATTTAATAAACTAATAATAGTTTCCGGATACAATCATATTTATATATATATATATATATATATATATATATATATATATATATATATATATATATATATATATATATATAATAAGAACTACTG